>JAFBJR010000150.1:13747618-13837914 GCA_016785285.1 Brachirus orientalis
TAAGAGACACAAACTGAATGTGTGATATGACATTTTAATTCTAGACTAAATTATTTTATTCCCATGACTATTCTGCCGCTGGATCTTTTGGAGAAAGTTTGGCTCAAATATCCTTGAAATGAAAATAAATAAGAGTGATGCTCAAACAATCTAATGCCGCTGCAGAAGTCTAAACATCCGTTTTCACTGCCACGTTCTGTCCTCGTGTATTCCTTTCTTTGACCTGTGGCACTGACACCGTCATCATTCAACCCGCAGAGGTCATTTCCGGGTGAACGCAGACTTCCCTTTTGTCTGAGCCCAAATAAGAACCATAAAGTGCCGTTACATCGTTTTCAAATGAAGCCAGAATTTATTTACAATGTGAAGACAAAGTCGTGACTTTTTTCTTTTTTTATATTTCAGCAGTCGCCATAATTCAATCGAAGTCCAGGGATTTCTGTTCATGGGACATTTGCCCAAGGAAATACCGACATACTTGTCAATGCTGTTTTATTGTCTAAAAATGACCCGTCCTCGATTTTTGTCCTCGGTCCCAGATCTGCATGAGTCCGCTCACGTCAGAGTTTTTTTTTCCTTGAACAGTGTCCCTTCAATTATAGGAGACAGCAGAGATCAGAGACAGACAGAGACACAGTGAAGGGACATTATAGGATTAACAATATTCGTTATTATTTGGAATATAAACATTCCAAAACAGATTTTTATTTAGCATAAACTGCTGTAAATTGAACAAAATCGTTTTTCATTGTGTAATATACAGTGCGTGAACGCCCCTTTGATTATTGTCCGTTATATTTTGATTTCGTCAACTGTATTATTAGATTTACATTATATTCATTAAACGATTTATTTCCAGTTTTAAGAGAATACTTCTGATACACGTGACTTCACACTATTAAGTAATAATTTAATAAATTAATAAAATAAATAAATTAACGTAAAAAAAAATTGTAATTTCACAAATTCCAGAATGTGGCTCCTTTTTAAGACGTGTAATTCCTAGTTTCTTTTTTAAAAGAAAAGAAAAGAAAAAAAAGAAAAGAAAAAGAAAGAAACTTCGTGTTTGAATCATTCTCAATATAATTTGTGTTTCTTCTTTTTATTTTTCAGACAGTTCATCGCTTGACTCTGGGTTGGATCTGGCTGGATTTATCAGTAAGTGTCCATCGCCACACTTCTGGTCAGGAGATATGACTGTTGGTGGTGCAGCTTGTTGTTCGGCTTTAGGCAAATATCGAACAGCTGAAACCACCCATACAGATGTTTGCCTTCTTAACGACATTGTTGACAGTGTGCAAGCGAGAGCCACCATATTAAATATACTTAAAAAAAAAAACTTACTACAAATAGAACCGCAGGTGAAGCTCAGACAATTGTCTTTCTGCAGTTGTGTGGTTCTAGTTAGCAGCAGGAAAAGTTGGAGCCAATGTTGCAGCTCGACTCTAATGAACCACAATTGCTGTAATGAACTGCAAACCGACCAATGGTTTCTGTGGGGGCATCTGTAGTCTCTGCAACCATCTCTGCTCCCTGGCTGCTGCTTTTAGAGGGTATTCACATCTAACTAGTCTCCAGTCTGTATGCACTTCATTAGAACTTTTGATTTTAAGTGGACGATTCAGCCTAACGTTATTGCACCTGGGGAGGGTGAACGTATTAACTCTATCAGGTTAAGGGTTTGATTAAAAGCGCATTGTATCCATTTGCATCAGGGACAGGAATATTGCTGCACTGTCAGGTGCTGCTGGTCCACCAAATTAAAAACAGCCACGCATGGACAGAACAACCGCCTCCACATAGTTTGGAACAGATTTATTTTGCTTACATATATGTACATGTGTGAACACGCTTGTAACGCTGTTATTTTGCGGGGGAAAGGGGTGGAGGGGGAGACCTTACCAATTTCTCAAATGAACAAATGAAACATCAAATTAGTCTGCCTGAGGGCCTCATTTTTTTGTTCTTCTGCATTATAACTAGTTATTGAACTAGGTGCAAGATCTGAAATCCATTTGTGGGGAGAAAGAATTCATTGCTGTCTCTCCATCAATAATCCGTGGCAGTGAACTATTGGAACCAGTCAAACGCGAGGGGTGAAACGCGGGTCACGCTGTCTAACTAATATTAAAATGCCTCCACCAGAGCGCGTGGGGCGAGAGGGAGTATGTGCAGCTCCTGCACTCTGGCTGGGTGCACAACAAACATCATACATTTAGATGAGCATATGTATATATGACAGACCGTGAGGAACGTGGGTCTGTGGCTTATGTTTTAGCACAGTTTTCCTGTTAGTTCACTGCTTCTTGTGTTAGGATGCTCTGTTCTTCGATTTAAAAAAAAATCTATTGGAGTGCACCGAGGAGAAATATGTAAATTGAGATATATTTTGACAGTGTTTGAAGTCCCGAGTGTACTTCCACTGTAATCAATGCCATTGATTCACAATCTGAGCATGTTTGCTGTTTTTAATAACCCCGGAACAGGTCACATGTCTGATATTTCATTTTTCATCCGAGGCTTTTCTCATTAGCTTCCAGAGTGGCAGGAAGAAAGGTTACCGAGCGGTCAGTATGGTAATAGCGAGCAGAAGAAATGGCGAGGAACAATAGAAACTTATTTTTCATCTGCGCTGTCACGCCGTCCCTTTGTATCCACCGTGTTTGTGAACGAATATTCATATAAAAGCCACCTCAAAGGCGGAGGGTGAATGTTGAGAAAAGAGACCCTCTTGTCCTCTGCACACGACTTGTGTGTTGTTGTTTTGGGAGGAAGGGCATCTATATTGTAGGTGGAAATAAATTATATTTACGTCACATACTGTATATAATTGCTCTGAGTTCAGAGCACAAATTATTTTTGAGTGAGAGAAATCCTCACCTTTTGCGCACGTTTGGTTCCTCCGCTGCAGCTCTTTTTTTTGGGGGGGGGGGGTTGGTTTTCATGCCACTCGATTCAAATACATGCCAGTACAGACATGCTGACCCGCTTTCTCTGATACTGGCCTGGAAAACCTGTGCAGCTTGTAACTTAAACCACGTTAGTTGTCTATATGTACCCTGTAGAACCGAATTTGTGTGCAATAAAAACAATCGCAAATACGTATCTACAGGAATACATGGGCAACTGAAATACCACGCCAGCCAACGGATTCTTTTGTTCCTGCTCCTCTGCACGTCTCTCTGCATTTCCCCTGCCACACTGTGTATACAAACAGCACTGATATACTATGCAGACAACTACCCGTGCAATTACATTGTCACAAAGTGCATGCATTATCTGGCCGCAGACTGAGTCGGTGTAGGCCACAAAGAGAAAACCCATGTGTGCAGTCTGTGGCTTCTTCTGTGTCAGATCCTGTAAAACACGTTAGGAACCAGGGGTCGTTTAAAAGTGACTGATTTACGGCTTTTATTGCTCTATAAAACGCCTCCAACATCCTCGCTAGAGGTAATAGAAATGTTGGTTCTATACAAACAGCAGAGCAAGAAAGTATGCCATTCACCTGTTTTTAAACCCATATTATGTAATTGTCACTGTGAAAATAGACACACCCCCAACTTGCAATGTGCTGCTAGATAATTATTGTTTGTTTCTGAGTTTGTATGGATCCTGATCATCCCACAACTGAAGAGGGATATGTAGTGTTCATGCTATTTTAGAGTTAACTTCTCTCTATTTGACCAAAGCCAGGAATGAAGGGCCTAGAGCACATGATATGTTAATACGTACAGGCAGGATCACTTTCCAAAACAGTAGTTTAACTCCAGTGGTGGGCCTCAGTCAGGATTAGCATGTAACATATGGAGGCTTGGTATCCAAATGGTTGACTTTCTTTTCCAATGTGCCTGTAGTTTTGAGCATGTTTTAAAGATAATATACACAAATAACTTGCATTTATTTCTGCACATCTGCATGATTTTGATTGTAGCTGCCCTTTAGAGATGCCTCCCTTATCTGTTGTGATCATCCACAGGCAGATTGTAAAATGTTTTTCTTCTTCCTTTCTTTTTTTTTCATCTTTTAATCTCTAACAAAACACAAAGCACGTCTTCCAAAGTAAAGGATGAGTGTTTTTAAAACTATAAACAGTCTGGACCCAAATGTTTAGTCTGAAAAACTTCAGTTTTGTTAAAATAAAATAATAATACAAACGCTGGTTTGATTTAGTTTATTTATTTTACTATTTCTCTCCATGTATCTACAAACATGGAGTCTCCTTTGGCAGGACTGCACTGCATGTTGGAGTAATTCAGCTGTGAGTGTGGGCAGCTGCTACAAAATGCAACAAAAGTCCACTTATAACTTCACTGTGACACAGTCCTGGCCCAGTTCAGTTCAGTTCAGTCAGCAGATGATAATGTGTTGCTGCTCTCTGGTATGTGACACCATGCTGGTTGTCAGAGTAGTGACACCACAGTAGTGGTGCTGTTGTGTGGCTGTGGTTTGATGTCACATTCGTGGTTTGGTGTTAGTCTGGTCTGTTGGCAGTTCCCTTCTTGTCTAGTGTGCGACATCAGCTGCTTTGCGTTGTTTCCCTGTTAGTTCTCCAGTTTTTGTTGGCAGCATCACAAACCTCACATTAATGAGCACATGTAGTTGTGATTTTATTGTGTCTCTCTGAATTAGAGAGGTTAAAATCATGTGGTGCATTCTTTTACTTTTTACCATTTATGATGAGCATCATTTTTGTTATCAATTATTTATTTTTTCAGAAAATCAAGAAGTCAGAAGACACAAGAGTGTCACACCTAAACATGTATCGCGTACACATGACATATCTACAGATGAAGACCTTCATGTTTCATTTAAGTCTTATTCTCTTCATTCTATTTGTTTTGCAACACCATATAGGTGTTTGAATAAGTGGTACTTTAGCTTAAGACATCAAAACTGTCCTGTAAAAAATCTGTATAATTTCATTATTTATACATTTACCAAGCTACATTTACAACTGTGCCATTCAAAACAGCTTTAGAAATAAATAAGAGTTAAGAAACTTTCACTTGAATGTTTCTGTCCCTTCTTTCAGTTATCATTTTCAATTGAAAAAAAAAAATATGAAGGCCCAGTTGCTGTAAGTATATGGAACAACCAGACAAATCAAATGTCTCATCATTGAATAACAGTTTTTATTTAGGCAGTCTGACTCTTCCTGACCACCTCTCTTAGTCATAATAAATGATCAGGCCTATTTTCAGAAATCAACCACACCTCCAGAGCATCTCACAACTCCAGCCCTATTTAGTCACAGTGAACCTATTAAATAACAGAGCTGAAATCATGTTAGGGAGAGAAACCTGCAAAAGTGATGCAGCTCTCATTGTTAAGTGTATGAATGGACCATAATGTGTTTCACAGCTGAGCTACTGCTGCTGCTAAAGACTGCACCTTCATTAATTAGTAGATAACCTTTATATAAAGCCTGCGCTAACAAAATGATTGGTTTGCTATTGTTGTACCTTATCCTTGGCGAATCACCTATTGTCCCTTTGAATAATTGAGACTAGCGGATCTTGCCTGTTTTTATTTTTTCCTTGGTCAGCAACTAGCTACTAGTTTTGTCCCCAAGATCAATTGCTTTGGTAACACAACCGGGGGGAGAGAGAGAGAGGGAGAGAGAGAGAGAGAGAGAGAGAGAGAGAGAGAGAGAGAGAGAGGTTGGTACCCACAATGGCGACTGTAGGTATGCTAAATACCTCTGGTTCCTGATCCGGGAACTACCTCTGTCTCTGCTATTGGGCCATTGAGTCACGTGGTAAAAGTAACTTTACAGGGCTGCTCGCAAGTAGGAGGGCTTTATGGAGCAGAAAAACGACAAAGCTAGAAAAATTATTTTCCACTCCAGAAATTAATGATCATGAGCTCGTATTTGATGGAGTCTAACTACATTGATCCGAAATTTCCTCCATGCGAGGAATATTCGCAAAATAACTACATCCCTGAGCATAGTCCAGAATATTACAGCCGCGCAAGGGACAGCGGCTACCAGCATCACCACCAGGAGTTATATCCTCCGCGGGCGAGCTACCAAGAGCGCCAGTATAACTGTGCAAGCATCCCCGAACCTGACACGCCACGGGGACATGGAATATCCCACTCTGCGCACCTGCTGACAGGGAAGGGGCAGCCTGCTTCATGTGAAACCCCACAGTTGTCCATGTCCCCCGCCACCCCACCGGCCGCAGCCTCCGCCTGCAACCAAGCCACCCCGGAGCATCCAAACAGCACAGCCTCCTCCAAACAGCCCGTGGTCTACCCGTGGATGAAGAAAATTCACGTCAGCACTGGTAGGCAACTTGTGTGTTTATGTTCCCTGCACTCCTCTCTCCCTTTCGCTCCCTTTATCAGTCCCTCTGACTCCCCTCTCGTTGCCAGCCCCTGCTCCGATTGCAGGGAAGCCTTTGAAATGGCACAATTGAGGCGGATTTACGACTCGGCATTGGTAATTACACCCACCATAAATTTTATAGCCGAGTATACTCAGGGCAGCCGTATCACCATGTGGCTTCTGCTGTTATGTATTGCGCGATAGAGAGGGAGAGAGAGAAACGAATAAGGCAAAAAAAATTGAGTTTTGTAATCTTTCATTAATAATTTAGCCCATAGTTGGATGTGAGTGTCCTCTCATTACAGCAGAGATTTCTTAAACTTCCCATTAAAATTCCTCAAACAGCCAAACATTCATATCCAATAAATCTTTCCAGCCATGTCTCTGTTGAGGCCATTCTTGTTGTTTACCCCTCCTTTCCTCCATTCTCTATCTCCCTTTCTCTCCACTTCTCCTTTTTCCAGTGAACTCTGGTTACAATGGGACGGAGCCCAAGCGGTCTAGGACAGCATACACCCGGCAGCAGGTCTTAGAATTGGAGAAGGAATTCCACTATAACCGGTATTTGACTCGGCGGAGGCGCATCGAGATCGCCCACACCCTGGTTCTCTCCGAGCGACAGATTAAAATCTGGTTTCAGAACCGCAGGATGAAATGGAAAAAGGATCACAGGCTGCCGAACACCAAAGTGAGATCCTCCTCCTCCTCCTCTGGGTCCAACTCCAGCTCAGCAGCCGGCGCTGTTGCCGCTTCCTCGGCCACCAACACTGGGGCCCCCGACGAACTCAGCGGAGCACAGCATGGCGAGGATATTACCAGGTTATAAAAACCAACAACCACTATTGTGGCTAGAAAAAGAACTGCTTATTTATAGAACAATTATATATTTTGTTTTCGTAGCTATCTTGTGCGGTTTCCTTTAAGTCCAAAGTTATATAAAATGCATGTTATATAGCATGGATTACTGCGAACACCGATGAATTATTTTTACGTGACACAGGGTTTAATTTATTTGAAGCTCAATTAAAATGATGTTTTTTATTAAAAAAAAATGTTTTGAATGAAGGAAAAAAAAAGTAGAAAAAAAATATACATTTTATCAAAAATAATATTGTGGGCCATTCTTTTTTTGCCCTGCTGCCCAAGGTGAAATGCACAATCTATTTATTTCAAGCAACACTGGAAGGAAATCAATATAATAATAGTTATTTTTGGTATATAAAAAAGCTGGAACACACCATTGATCTTGAACTTGTATGTTTAGGATAATAACAATGTGTGAATTACCTCGTGTATTTCAGAAACAGGATTTTGGTTTACAATTTAGTTTTGTGGTGTTGATGTTGTGTTTAGACCGTTAACAAGCAGATTATTGTGAAATGCAATAAACGGAGTTTAGTGTTCTTGTGCTAATCATAATGGTCAATAAAACAGTGAGTGTCTACTAGTTTTATATACGTTTGATCGAGCTTCATTTTAAGGCAAAATGAGGATTTATAATCATTGTTTGGACGTGAAGGGGAAATTCCTGGAAGGAGATGTGAGGATATTTGGACATTTCACGAGGAAAACAGGGATCACTGTGTTTTTCACACTGTGTTTATCAACCATGCAGCTCAATTTTGAATTTTTGAATTAGCAATGTGTACAGACTTTGTGTGTGTGTGTGAGAGAGAGAGGGGTGTGCGTGTGTGTGTGTGTAAGAGAGTGAGAGACTGAAAGCCCCATTCATAATGGACTGAAGTTATTTCTAAAATTTGAAAATGAAATAGTTTGCGCTGTACATTATGTGCAACCTCATCAGTCTGAAGGGCATTCAATTAAAGCTCCAAACGAGCCACTGAGGCCCACTCCACTCCAATCCAGTCTAGTCCACTCCAGTCCAATAAAGTCCAGTCCAGTAAAGTCCAGTCCAACCTACACTGCACTGACTCTGCCTCGACTGAAGCTCTCTGCTTCATTCGGCCTGACTTGAAAACAAAGCTGCATGCGATTCATTTAGAAGACATTTACAATGTGTTAGATTGATTATAGATTGTTGTGAATATTCTGACTCATTTTGTAACCTATCTATATATATATATATATATACATATATATATACATATACGTAGTTGCTCTGCTTTTTTCTATTATCCAGTGCGCCATGCGACTAAGTTTTCAAATGTACACGTTTAAAACTTAAATAAATAAAATAAAGTCGTGAATTACAGATAGATTCCATATAATGCGTGTCATGTGGTCTTCGTTAAAAAGCACAGGTGAGGATGTAAACGGCAGCTGACCTTTGTTAGTCTGCCAGGCTATGGAGCTTTGCCCTCCCTGTCTGTGAGAAGCGATGCTCATGTTTTCTTATGTCTTCACTCTTTGACTTTTGCTTGTGTAAACAGTTTTGCCACATTTACATGACCCCCCCACCTCCACCACCACCTCTCCTGTGAGCATTTGCCTCCAGGCCTCCAGTGTGTGCAGCAGCTCGCGAGAATTCACAAATCTACAGTTTCAAAAAGACAGCACTAAAACGCGTCTCTCTGCAACGTCATCGTCTGTTTTTCATCTGGCAGGAGGTTCAGCAACAGAACAGGACGCTCGACACTCTTTAGACCTGCAGGAGTCACACAACTCACTGGATGAGGATGAAATGTGATGAAGGTTTTATTTTGTCAAACAGATGCTTTCTTTTTTCTTTTCTTTTTTTTTGGACAGAGCTTTGTTGCAGGACTTCAGTTTAAACATGACTGAAACCCAAAGACGCGCAAGAATTTGATAGATTATAGAAATTGTGACATGAATAGGCCTTATAAAATGCCTAACGTAGTGGGGGGCAAAGGAGCACAAAAGGAAGAGGTATTCTCCATCATCAATCTTTCCACCGCAGAGCTTTGTGTTATGTTTTGGAAAACAGCTACGACAACAGTCTGTTTTGATCCAACCAAATATTATTGAGCAGACCGCATCCTTCATACCCGCCGTCATACTTTACTGTGAAAGTGGAGCTGGACTTTTAAAATGAGCCATTTTAACCGGACCTCAGCGGGTAAAAGCTGCTTTTTTTGGACGTGGCCTTTGGGAAAAGGCAGTAGAATGGTGGAGAGACGGCGCTGAAAAATGAATCCAGAAGCCTTTATGTTGTTGGACAGATTAGAGAAATTAATGTTCTCGCCACAGTCGCAGCATCCCTCCAGCTCCCCTTTTTCTCGGCCCTGTCGCCTCCATGTCGCGAGGCTGAAAAGGTACTTTATTGAAGTTTGGGGGCGAAGAGGGAGAAGGCCGAGTTCACCTCGAGGACACATTTTCTGTCCCATTAGGCTCATTTCAGTCTGGATGGCCGACCTCTTCAGCCCTGTGACCCGACTCATGCTCTGTGCGTGTAGATGTTTGGTGGATATTATTTATTTATTTATTTATTTGGACATCACTGAATTTGTTGCTCCCTTCGTTGTCACATTGACCCAGGACAATGTTGAACTGTTGGACAGTTTGAGTAGACCTACAAGATTTAAACATTTAAATAAAAAAAATCGTATGTTTTTTCGACAATCGAATTTTTAGACTTGTGTTACCTTTAGCAGATGCTTTAACAGAGCCGAAGTACACATGGTTGCAATATTCTCAGTGAAACACAGACTATGAATCTGATTTTCCGAGTCTGTCTAAAGGGAAACTAGAAATATTGGTGAAAGCATTTTTACTGGGAAGGGAAAAAAATACCTGAAGTCTCAAAAAAAAACAGGAGGCAGTAAAAATAGTTCTGTGACTCCCAAGTGACTTAAGAGAGAAACTAGTCTCTGGTCAGCACTTGCATTTAAAACTGAGCTGCCAATTATATCCAGGTGTAGCTGACAGTACTGGGGCAGCTGGTCACTGAAGTGATTAGTTTATGGACAGGGACCTTCAAGTTAGTGGTCGCACAAACCTTGAAAACTTTCTGCAGAGATTCCAACAGTACGTCATTTTTTTTTTTATCCAAATGCAAATGTTCTCTTGAATGAGACAGAAATTAGCCTAGATAGAAATGTAGCAGAGAAATTGATATTTAGTAAAAAAAAAATAATAATAAATAAAATAATAATAATAATAAAAAAAAACCCTTACGATCATAACAAAAGCACAAAATGACAGCGATGTTGACAACCTTTTGAGATGCTGCTTCGCTGAAAGGCAATACATCATTATTGTTTTGTATATTTGGAAAATCTTCAAACTCAGTGTTCGTGTTGCAAACAGCCTCGAATTTGAATAATAATCTTACTTTTGATGCAACAAGTCTGCTCATCCTTCTGTGGCCTAGAGCAAATATTCAGCACCGATGGAGAAATATTAGACAGCATGTCCTCCAACATAAACTGCTGGCACTGAAAGCCAAACAACTAATCTCAGTGTCTGTCATTTGTATGTAATAATTCATCCTCCTCCTCGTGTGTCCGCGGTTACAGGTGTAGCTCGGATTACAGTCTGATCATTGAGGGGAATGTCCCTTTTTGTTGCTTCTTGACACTTGTAATTGAGGATTTGTGTACAGTGGAAATACATGACGCGTAATTTACACAGATATTCTTTCTTGACTTTTCATTGATGTGACAACACACACACACTCTGATGGATTTATTACGGGAATAAACAAAATGTGTGGTTACAAAAAATATTATCTAAACTCAAGCTCACTTCGTTTGTCAGTCATAAATCAGACACATCGGCATACAGCGAATTCGTTTGCAAACATTTACATAGTTGTTATATATCATTGTGGTGTTTAAGCACAGAAGCAAACTTTGTAAACGTAACTTTTCTTCTCTCACTTAATCTAAACAGGCGGCTTATTCATTGACTCCATACACTTTAAAGTTGTAGAGTCTTACCTGTCAGAAGATCAACATGAATGAAAACAAGCACACATAACATCCTTTAATGCTGGCTTCATATTGTGTTAAATAAACAAGCTCTTGATGATTTTAATTTCCACCCAGGGCTTGAAGCAGCGTTTTGCTTGAAGCTGCATGTGCAGCAGCTCTTAGAGTCAGAGTGTGTTGTTGACATGAACGCCACCAGTTTGCAGGAATGTCGTGTCTTTAATGCGTTTGAGGTTGAGTGTTTAAATTCCTCTGCACTTACTCAGCTCTAACTGGTTTCTTCTCTGACTTGACACTGTTGAATCACACATGATTTTCAGCTCACATTGCACCGCTGCAGGCTGCCGGTGATTTACGAGCACCTCAGGCGATGGGTCTCTCTCTCTCTCTCTCTCTCTCTCTCTCTCTCCCTCTCTCTCTCTCAGTCTCTCTCTCTCTCTTAGAAGATGTAAAAACTTCACACAAACAGTCGTGGCAATGTTTGAAACAGAAATGATCAGCTGTTTTGATGGGGCCGCGTGCTTTATTACCTGCTTTTATTGTCTATACACCGGATAAAGTGCAATTTTTTTTTCCACTCGACTCAGGTGAGTGTCTCCTTCAGCCACTTCAGTTTGTAATGAAAGGTCCGGGCTCAGTGTATTGTTATGGTGCAGTGTGTTTAAACGGCAGTCATGGCAGCTGCATAAAGGCTGGGAGTTGAAACAGGGGTCACGCTGCTATTTTCCAGGGACAGAGACTCTCTCGCATTGACCAGCAGTGGGTGTGTCATAAATCCGTAAATCTTTCTCTACCATCCGTTCATTCAAGGGAGCAGATGCACCATGTCTTTCCTTTGTGTGTGTGTGTGTGCGTGTGTGTGTGTGCGTTATAGATGTGAATTGATTTACATAAAACTAGATTTTAAAACTCCATCTCACACAGTTACGTGCACAGACATTTAATCTGGCAAGGGATTAAGTAAATTATTATTTAAAAAGAAAGTTACAGTTACAATTTATACCTACTTACACATGTATTTATTTCAATTGTCGAGTGCTTTATGTGTAGTAGGCAAACTTAACAAGTTCCTTCAGAATTACTTGATAAGTAGTTACTGTTTTCTTTTGAAAAATTGCAGCTCAAATGCATTTTTTTGAGTTGATAATTGATGCTAAGGGCCACATAAAAAATAAAAATGAATTATTATAAATGCTTTCATAATAAGACCATGTTTGATCAGAGGGCAAAAGGACAGGAGCACAATCTTGTGCACAACCACAATCAGACATGTTAGAATGATTAATTGTGACTGCTGCAAAAGTTTTTTTTAAAAAACAACTGGTGACAGTGTTGATATTAAAACGAATCAACACGCTGATGTCCCATGTGGACTTCAGCATCACATGACGCAGGAAATGATGGCCAGTAATATGTCGTCACAAGGCCTCCGTGAGGAACATTTCATGAGCCTATTTGCTGCATCGTTGAGGACCTTCGAAATGACTCTCATTTTCCAGAATTCAAGGTGTCACCGGGGCCCAGTCACTGGACTGAGTTATGATGATGTTATTCACTTTTCATTAGCCAAAATGATCTGAATATGGGTCGCCCAGACTATAGATGGACTATAATGTGTAGGTTAAGTGAAAATGCTCCTTTCATTTGATCAGCTCGACACCAGTTGCATTTCACCATAAACGTTAGAGCAGCTGCTGCAGCATCAGGGTCTGAACTGTCAGATTGCATTTAAAAAAGCTGACTGAATGCCAAACATAGATAGAATAATATAATGGAATATGAAATTGGATGGAATCTTACCACTGCAACATCTGCTTAGAAAAGATAGATGTAAATTTGAGAGTTTAGAGAAAGAGAAACTCTAAACTTTACGTATATTACAATGCAAAAACAAAAGTCTAAATCCACTGCCAAAATATACAACTGAAGCCCTCGTTTAACTCACTGACTAGCCTTTAAATTACAGCCTCATAGGTTTACACCATTACGGTTTTTATTTCAAATCTTAACAATGGAGGAACAAGCAAAATGAGATGTTATGAGCAAGTATACAAGTTTTCACACCCTGTAGGCCTATAACACTTTTTCACAGAACATGAACGTTCTGCTGCAGCACTTAATTATTCCATTAAATTATGTTTCTCTCGAATAGAACAGAAAAAAACAGAATGTACCAGATTTTGGAGTTTGTGGCTGCACTTCATTGACTCCAAACTGCAGGATTTATTCTTGCATGCACTCTCCACTGACGGGTCCGGATTTACAGTGGACTGTGGGGACACAACAGGCCCAAATTAATGCACATGCTTATGCAAAAGCCAGGGCTTGTTTTGGGGGAAATTGACAATGTGTGTCTTTTCCTCACTTGAAGAGCTGTCTGCAAACTCCAGTCCTTTCATTTCACTCTGCATTGTTTACAGCAATATAGGGCACCGGGACAATAAATCTTCCCCTTGCTCTGCCAAGACAGCGCCATTTGTATGCACCGTTTTAACCGACAGCATCCTCTGCCCATTAACGTCTTCTCCCCAGCTCTGCCTCAGTCTCCTCTTATCTGCTCTGCTCTGTCCTTTGGAAATACATTAACTGATCCGTGCTGTCACTGAGCTCTGTGAAAGGAGACACTTTATGTGTGTGTATATATATATATATATATATTAGGAAAGGAAAAGTAAAATAATATGAGAATACATGTTGCACGGTTTCTCTACCTGGGTGCGTTTGCAAATATTTCCCCTTGTTTTTTTTTTTTCTTTGCCGGCGAAATTATTGGTGTAAAAATAAAACTTTATCGACAATTTCCTTGGTTGTTTGTATCAGAGAGCGCAGAAGGTAAGGAGGAATTGTAAAAGGGTTGACACCCAGAGCGACCGGCGCGCTTTTGTGCAAGAGAGAAAAATGATTTATTGCCACCGAGGCGGTTCAAACAGAGTTCACGGAGAATTGTGGTGGAGGCGCAGAGGAGCTAAATTATGGTCTTGCTGAGCCAGTATATCATAGATTCTATCTCCAATTCAGAGAGTGTGTTCAAGGGTGTGAGGTAAGGAAAACAAAACGAATTTAATTACTTTTCCTCATTTCACTGCAGCCTGATGTTTGCCGCCCAATTCACCTGTTTATAACAATAATAACAAGAATGATGGCTACAGGCTCACGTCATTATGATTCAGTTCCTATTTATTTCACTCTGTACATTCTGTATGTCTCTATTGACTGGAGATATACTGTCAGTTTAATGGACAGGGTGGAGCTGGCTTCAGTCATTATCTGGTGTTCATGCTCTGATTAAAATTAAATTTTTAATCACGAATTACAATAAAAGTAATTACCAAAAAGCCATCTTATAAATGTAACTGTATTATCTGCATTTTATTTCAATGAACTGTTCAAAGGTAAAATAATATATGCAGCTTGTTTTTAAAAAAAAAAAAAAATCGTAGGACGTGGCTTGGAGGTTCAGGTGAAAGCTCAGCTATGATGGCAGCAGCAGCAGCAGCAGCAGCAGCAGCAGGGGTGAAACGGAAAAAGGGGGAAGGCTCTTCTCCTTCCAAGCTCTGCAACCCTGAGTGCATAATCCATCACCTCTGAGAGACGTTTAAAGAGGGTTTTCTCGACAGCTTTGTTGTAGTGAAACACGAGAAAGAACTTAAATCTAAAGCCTGGTTCAGCTGATGGAAACGGGCACAAAATATGCAAACACTACAACATGCACAACCTTTCTCATAATGGAAGATGCTTTTGGTTTAATGATTTAAAAATATTGCACCACTTCATTATTTCTGTTGTTCATCCTCTAAACAATGTTTAAATGAAGCAGCCATAGTTGGTGTTTTTCCTCCTCTGTGCAGCTCTGCTGAACAGGCCACAATGGATTCAGCTTTCAGTCCAAAAAATGTATCATGATATTTCAAAGTTAAGCTGTAAAATTCATTTTCAACTTAAATATTGTCTTCATGTCTATATTTCCAGCAGTGTCTCGTGTGCTCCACACTGCATCTGCAAACATGCGCGCACACAGAAGCTGCACTGAACAAATCCCCCTCCTCTTTGTCCATGCAGCCGATGTTTACCACCAAATGTGTGCAGTGTTTGATTCTTGCAGCCACACACTCAGTGACACGTGATATGATACTGTACAGTGATGCCTGATTAATGCAAATTCGTTGAATCGTTTTATAGAAAAAAATCTCTAATGATTGCCCCCTTTGTCTTTGTATGGCAATGACTGTCAAAGCCTTTGTTTGACCACTCCCAGTGAATCCTATTAAAGCTGCACTTCCACTCCGACAGTTATACGCATATGCTGCTATTTAAAGGAAAAGCCCGCCGTTTTTTTTTATTTTTTATTTTTTTAATTGAGTTGTTAAATTATTTGCAAGCGAAATAATCGGAATTGTTTTTAAAAGGTGTGATGTGTTAGGTCACAACACAAATATACGAACAAGTTTTATATTTACAGTTATATTAAACTGGGTATATAAATAAATAAATAAATAAATAAATAAATAAATAAATAAATAAATAAATAAAAACCAGGAACGCATTCATATATGTGGCCTTTCACATCTGGAAATCTTGAGCCAAATAATGAACTGTGTCGATTTGCCGTAATTATCCAGTGTGTTTGATTCCAGCTCAGAGACGCAGTAAAGCAGACTGCAGCTCCCAGCGTTGTTTTTTCATTAAAAAAAAAAGCTACCAACAAAAAGAGGAGCGGATGCAGAAGCGAACAGAAGCAGCTCCGTCTAATAAACGCGTCCTGACAAAAGATTTACAGTATTACTAGAAATCAACGTTTCCGATGAGACGTTCCTCACCTCACATGTAATTCATTCTCTCCCCCCTCCCCCTCTGTCTCCGCACTATAAACACTTCCACTTATTTCTCACTGATTACACAGGTGTTGGCATCTATTCATATTCCGTTATGTGATTTTTTTCCAATCCCTACAGGCTCAGAAAGGCAGGCTGCTCTTTGAAATGTTGTCTGAAGAAACATCGAGGAAGCTTCCTCGGTCTTGCCAAGTTGCCAGTCGATTACTTTGCAACTCCAGAGCTCAGTCATTGGAGGAGGAGCACACGTGACTCCGGCACCCTTCTGGTAAATATGATTCAAATATTCCACATGGTTACTCCAAGTGCTCTTCCCTCTTTGGCTTTATACAGTCAGGTTAATTGTAGTGGGATATTAAGACAGACCCAAATCCTGCCTTTATTGCTGTTGGGGGATTTCTGCAGTTTTTATTTGAGACACTTTGATGAGCTGGGTCCATGGACCCCCAACAGTCTGCCCTCCTACTGCAGCTGCATGGCAACAGTTTTGCTATGAGCTCTGGACAAGTGCCAAACCTATGTCCGGGATACAATGGAGGAGGCCAAGATGCAGAATTTAATCAGCAAAACATGACCTCCTCTGCTCATGTCAGTTCCAGGTTGAGCCCAGATGAACAGTTTGAGAGGCCACTGGAGCCTCTGGTTCACTGCCATGCCAAGGGTAAGCTGGACATCAAGAGCAGGAGCTGCAGTCTACTCACCATCTGCCATTCTGGAGTTATTTTTCCCTGGATGAATTCACGGACAACTGACTCTGAACAATCTGGTAACTCTGGCTTTATTTATTACAGACTAATCTTTTACTTCATCAAGCTATAAATGAGTTGTGCAGAAATAATGTTGAATGATGGGATGAATCCATAAAACCACATTCTGTGACTTTATGGAATATATTGAGCATGCACCGTGTATGGTCGAACTCAAACTTTTTGATACATGACAACACTGAAGGATAACCACTCCACACTCAGTAACAGCATCACATGCAGACTAATTGTACATTTAAGTGTCCTCTGCACTGAAGTACATTCATCAGATGTGAAGGGTCATTCTCCTCTGTTTGGTTAAATTGTCCTGGTATATATATGAAGGTAAATGTTGCAGCACAGTTAATCTAATGCCTGTGTCACATTCACAGCTGTTTGTTTTTCAACACCTTCAGGCAAAGTTTGAAACAGAACTGCTTTAGTTAGAAGGCTGCTCAAAAGAGCGTTTCCTTTTGGCTGAAAACATCTCAATCAGCAAATAGCACAAAATCTTGTTGTTTCTGTCATTTTATAAAACCATTCTATCAAGTAAACTATAATGTGCAGTATGTCCAAATATTTAAGTAAGTAAGCTTAGTGTATTCTGTAGATGATAACTGCAGAACACTTGCAGAAATGGAAAATAATGTTTAATATGCAGTACAAAATGCTTTTTTTTTGCATTGTTCACTAATTTTGCTTCTTATAATTCACAGTAATATATAATAATATGTAAACATCACTATCTAGATGCTACAAACAGCCAGTATTAAGGAAGTTAGAGTCTTACAGTCTGCAGGAGTGTTGTTAAGCTGTGCCTTTGCTCTCTGAGGTCAGTCTAGGCCTTATTAAGTAGCCATTAACCCCTGTTGATATGAACAGGGGCCTGTTATTGCTGATATACATGTCAAATGGAATCTCTAATGGCGGTTATTTTCAGTAGTAGTCCCAAGGTACCCTTTAAGTGACTGAGATGGGGATTTGACAGGTCTGCTTCCGTGTGTAGCTGTGATTAATGTGGCCTGTCAGGCAGCCGTAGTGGCGTCAGATGTTTCCCCCAGACTATTTCTTCGGGAGCTAACTTTCCCTGAACACATGACACTGTAGACAGCCAGTCTTGTATAGTGTCTCAAGCATGAGTGAATACGCGGGAAGAGCTTCGGGCCCTAGTTGGTCTCAAGTTGATTTGCTGAGGATTAACATGGGCCTTAGTGGCACTCGTAGTCCTTGGTGATGTGGAGGTTATGTCTTGGGGACAGACTTTTCAGATTTACAGCACTTGCTCCGATCACCCTGTCTTCTCTATGTGCTTTCTTTCGCATTAGCGAGTGGTGTTGTGGCAGCTGGTCGTCATGGCAAAGGAAAGCCTGGTGCAAAGAGAGAGAGAACAGCTTTCACCAGCAGCCAGCTGCTGGAGCTGGAGAAGGAGTTCCACTTCAACCCTTACCTGCGTCGTCCTCGGAGGCTGGAGATGGCCGCTGGGCTGCAGCTCACTGACCGCCAGGTCAAAATCTGGTTTCAAAATCGCAGGATGAGGTATAAGAAGGAGCACAAGTATGGAAAGGTATTTGGTGTGGCCCAGCAGTCTCCCTGCCACTCAACCTCTAGCTCTAGCTCATGTACAGAGCACCAGAGGCTTCCTGCAGGTGGATGTCTTGCTAGAACCCCCCCCTCATCAGATCTGCACTTCATGGATTGTTCTTCTATGTCCTCTGTCTTTGGCTCACAGCACCACAGCAGCAGTGGTCAGTCTACTCACCCTGCAGACCTGAACCAGCTCAATTGTATATATTCATCTGTTACTAATGGGCCACAGTCCTCCTGTATGGGTGTAAATAGCCTTCCCCATGCTGGCGTTTCTAACTGGCCTTAAGGCCCCATGATGGCTGTCCCTTCAGTGCCCATCAAAGTCTCAATCACACATCCATTCTCACTAAGTGATGAATGAATGAAGGATGTCTGATTCACATCACAGGACTAAAATCCCCTCCACACTCCCTTTCACCATTCATGAAGTATTTTAATTAAACTTTGTGCACATG
Source organism: Brachirus orientalis (assembly GCA_016785285.1). NCBI lineage: Eukaryota > Metazoa > Chordata > Actinopteri > Pleuronectiformes > Soleidae > Brachirus > Brachirus orientalis. Next base: position 13,766,420 of record JAFBJR010000150.1, read on the forward strand.
TCTTACTTAAAGGGTAGCTACATTTATGTTTCTCAGTCAAAGTGACTGATTTCTTCAGCCTTGCTGGTCACATTGCATGTACGTCAATTAAGAATTATGTTTTTTGTTGTAATTTTGGGATGCTATAAGTGTATCGTGTTTTTTTTCATGTTTCATGCATGCAGGACTATGGAAGAGTTCTTAATTTCCCTCTGTAAGCAGATAGTGGCTAATATTATTGTCATATTTTGTTATTGTCACATTAGGCCTCTTTATTTATGTACTGTAAATAGCAGGTCATTGGTATAAAAACATTTTAACTGTGAAATGGACAGAATAATGTTCATATTGAATGGTTTTATATTTTTGTTAAAGCATTAAATGATATGGCAAGTTTTTGATACTGTATTTGATTATTGACTTGTCATATCCTGTACACGCTTAATAAATGTATTTGGGAAAACAGTAGTTCTTGTGCAATGTTCACCCTCTTCAACATTGATAACATCTATTTTTTTTTCCCCCAGCAATATTTCATCATTAAGACATTCTTGGATAAGGCCCCAAATGAAAAAAATGAGAAGAATTGTGTAATTACATGAAGTCATGCTTTAGAGTCATTGAAAACTCTACAGTATTGTGCATTCAAGTTGCACAGTGTTTCCACATAAGCCGCTCCCTCGCTCCTGCCTCCAAGTTCCCCACCATTAATCACAGAGACAAGGCAGTCTTTCCAGCACTCCAACCACAAGCTCTGAACCTACTGGGCATCATGACAGGATCTCCTGCCTCCTCCTTCCCAACCCCTGCCTTTTCAATAGCCAAATTGTAGTGTTGCAAGTTGGGGCTGGCCTCCCTCTCAGGGGGCATGTTAGTTGTGTAGTTTAAAAGCCCTTCTTGCAGTCAATAGGCAACAACACAACAACGAGGTTCCCCCATGTTATCTTAAACAATAATGAAGAGACTTTTGTTTGTAATGTGCTAGTATAATGTCAGAATTCTCACATATAGTGCAAATCATATCATGGAAATGTTGTTTTCCTTTTTGTCCTTTGGCATTTTTTTAATTTCAAATTTGTGAATCAAAGAGCTAAATTGCCCACATGGGGCATTATACATTTTTTTGACAGAAATGGGTCACAGGTTCTCTTGGGTCTCAACAGTTTTACACATTAAGATAGACAGCGACTCTCATGGTGAAGGAGCAAACCTTTTACACTTAATGAGCCACAGCGTCAGTGTTCTTAAAGTTTTAGACATGCTGACATTTTGTATCAGTGGCCTCACCGTAAATGAGTTGTCTGAGAACTATACTGACAGTTTGGAAATGAGAGAGGTACTGGACAAGCTAAACTCCATGTGATCCCAGATAGAACAACTCCCTGTTCCTAATTCAGTCTCTGGATCAGCTGTCATTTGGTAAATATTTGACACCATTTGCAGCAGGTCTCACTGAGTGTCACTGGAGCTATACCTCTGTGGGAATGCTGTGTAAAGTAAAATGAATTCTACACCTCACCTGTACAAAAGAGCTGTTGACAGCAGAGTAATTTAAGAAAAGCGTAATGAAGAACAAGAGAGAGAGAGAGAATGAGACGAAGCAAGGAAAAGTTCTCTCCTACTGATATGTTTGCTCAGAGAAGGAGAGCAGGGGGATTGTGAGGAAGAAGATCCAGACAGTGTTGGATTCCTAAGATTCTTGCATATGCTGGGTGATTTATGGTGTTAATGGTGCCGAGGCTCAATAGGACCTTTACCTCTGGTTTCTTACTACATTCTCCCTCCAGACGCTAAAAGCCAAGAGGATCCACACACTCGAGTGCAGTAATTCTGTTGAAGAGGTCAAGGGGGATCCCCAGGGGTCAAGGAAAGCCCCCCCCCCTTCCTTGGGGCCCCACTGCAAAGAGGAGAAGTCTCCTTCCATTGCAACATTACGTTCATCGCTTGATCACACACTGGGTTGCTTCTATTTAGCAACTTAGGCCATCATTTTCTTTTTACTGTTCTTCCGGGGGGGATGATCGGCAAAGCCCAAAATCCTGACATGTTTTTAAATTTAATTCAGGGCTTTGATCAGAACTGAGCCATGTATTAAGTGGATCTTTGAAGTGATAAATGACAGGAGCCGAGCTGCCATGAAACTAGCTTTGGTTACGGTCTATCATTAATTTCAAAATTCTTACGTTGTGTCCTTTACAGTGACTAATGTTTAACTGTCCCATTTGCAGCTGTTGTGAAACTGGTTTTGAGGATAGAATTGAAAAATGCTCTATGCATGAAGACTTTTCTTAAGCTGCCATGAAGACAAAACTGCTGTGTGCTTAACAAAGACGTGCTGTAAGTTTCTCTCAAAACACTTTCCCCTGCAGTGAACAAACATAGACCCAGAAGCTCATCTTGTTACTTCACAGTAATCTGCTGCAGCCTTCGGTTATTTATTGATAAATCCATTCATTATATGAGGATCACTATAAGAGGAAATACATGCTAATAATGATAACAAATGTCTCTGTAACAGCCTCTGCTCTGACTGAACTATATCGCTGTTTGTTGGTTGAAAAGCAAAATCAGTGTCTCGCCACAGGTTATACACTGTTGTGCTGGATTTTTTTTTCTTTTTTTTAATCTTTTGCTGCTCTTTTTACATTTTTAATCACAATCCACACATGCTCTAATTTTGTCCACTGATTTGCCAGTAATTGGCATGCTTCTCCATTTTTATGAAGTACAATAAACACAAAAGAACATAATCCTTGTCATGCCTTTATTTACATTTATTTATTGAGTTCCCATTCTGGTAAAGAAAGCTTTGGCAAAACACAAGATGAGCAATATCCTTCTCATTTAGTCATGATTAAGAAATAAACCACAGGGTATGTAGCAAATGTCGAGTCATGACATCAAATCTCGCTCTCATATGCTGCATTAAAACTATTTCTGTGCATAAATTTGAGCACCAGTAGAAAACATTGATGTTTTGTTTGTTATTTGTAAAGCACTTTAATATTCTAATATAATGTTTTGTTTTTCCTATTGAGTTAAATGTCATAATATTGCGATTCCTATCAGTGGACTGTTTAAAAGACAAACATCCTTATACCACTGTGCAAAAGTTAGCTGGAAATGTTGGGTGAATGAACTGTGCTGCACTTTGATGACTGGAGCTGCTCCTCATTTTCAGAGAAAAAACAGGAATATGATAAAAATCGTCTGACTCCGGCCTGTTCAGGTCAATGACAGTAACAGTGCTTTAAATCAAAGATATTAAACACTTGAACAGTTTGGGAGCTGGTCTGTTTTGATATGGCCTATGGCCTGTTAGATGCACAAAGCCTCTCAAACATCATCAGTAAAGTATGATCAACCTTACACTGTAAAATGTGATATCACCATCAGCAAATTCTCATCTGGACCGCCATTTATCATGACAATTCTTGGTCATTACACACAAGTTATTAAGTTTTTACTTATTATCTGATGTCTTGACCAACTGTGATTTATGTTGAAGTTGTTAACATTCATTTTACTTATGTCTGTAAGTTTTGAGGGGGGAAAAAAGGAAGGGGTGTGAAGTTTCTGTCTTTAGGATCCCTTCAAAAAGTAAAGCTATAATGATACTGTACTGACAAATGACCTGTAGAGGACTGAGAGATAGAGGAAACAAAGTGTAATACTGCTCTAAGTTAAACAACTGTATTATTTTAAACAAATGACTTGAATGTTGGCAGCTGGCAAACTAGTAATCAATAGTCCAGATGGGGAAAACATCAAAATAGTATCTAAAAACAACACTCAGTCTGAGTTGTGCGCTTGGTTGACAGGATATAACCTGTTTTAAACAGCAAATTTAAAGTCAAACATCTTAACCCTCTGTGTATCATCAAGTTGGGTTTACTCACATTTTTTAAGGCAGTAGTTGAGCTTTTTTTATATAAGTTCAACCATTTTAAAATTTATTGGAATGCAGGCTAATTTTGAAATTTCCTTTTAAAACATTATGTGTAAATGGGACAAATGCATACACAACTTTTGGTCTTTTTGTTGGGTAAACCGTGAACATTTACAGTAGTTTACAGGTTATATTCTTTTTACGACCTATTGACCTTCCCAGTCTTTTCCCTCCACTGTAGTAACCGCCTGCCACCACTCTGTGTGGGCGCTTCCTGCTCGAGTTGATTGTTAAGTATCAATTTTCTGTGTCACCTTTATGTGTTTTATTTATTTGTCTGCTCCTTCATGTGGAACCAAGCCCGAGCATCGCTCATACTGTATAGATGAATTATAACTCAACTGCTTAGACTCATCAATTTTGGATATTTGACTTCCTGAATCTCATACAACTGTTACTGTCACACAACTGCACAGCATTATCAAGATCAATGACATTTGAAATGTTTCCCAGTTAAGGATGATCGGTGACAATAAAAAGGTATGTTGGTGATGAAGGTGCCTCATAGCTGTGCTGAGCGGCTCTGTGCACTGTTTGCTGCTGCTGGAGCTCTGAGGAGCAACTGCTAAAATGAATGAACTTGTAATCACAAGAGTAACCCTGCTAAATGTCACATGTTGACCACCATTGATTACCCTGGAATTATTTAACACCCAATGGCTTTATTACACAGTCTAATCAATGCACACAGTTTTTTTGGTTATTCTGTCATAAAAAAGCTGCATGGAAATAAATTGTCACCACTTTATTAGAAACACTCATATTAGGAGATTGAAGACAATTGTCATGCAACAAATCAAACATTAATTCACTTTGGATTCACTGCTCAATTGTTTTACCAAAATGTTTTATATTTAACATGTAACTGTCTATATATCGGTTCAGTGTGAATGACTGTGCAGCCTAGTATATAAAACATATATTATTGTCAATTTTATGTAATAATATTCATGGTTATTACCCTATTACCTTTTTGTTATTGTTATAATCAAAACACAAATAGTAGCACGTCCCCAAACCCAAGGAATTAAAGACATTTTCAATAAATTACAAGAGTTGCAGTTGTGACATTTGATACCAGACATGCCCTTTCTTGTTATTGGTTTAATCCTCCCTGAGCCTCAATAAAACTGAATTAAAACTAAGGAAAAAAAAGTCATATTGCACCAGTGTCACTATTCTGTTAGTATCCAACAGTCGTTGACTCATTACAAACTCATGTTCAGACACCCTAAGGCAGGAAACACTATTTTAAGTTAAAATTTGTATAAACAATGCACATAGCATCTTGCATATTTTGATTTGATCGAATGGTGCCGCAATAAAAATGGGTTTGAATATCATGTATAACATTAAAGCAGGAACAAGCTGACACAGATTTCAAATATGGCTATGTGTGTGTTACCGAAGGCAATGAGAAATAAAATTGTTTATTTTCTCAGTAAAATTAAAATAACATTTAACTGATATCGGGCATTGTAAATATGTTGTTAACACCCATAGATCTAAATTCAAACATTCAGATATTTCCCGTTGTTGAGGATTTTCCTCTTTTAACAGCTAAAAATAATCCTTCCTGGACCTCAAATGGAAATTAGTCCTTTATTAATATGATTTCATTTTTCTAGCAGTGTTTTGCTATTAACCATGATTAGCATGCGTCGTAGATTACTGCTCTCCACTGTGAACAAGCAGGGGATGTTTAAGCAAAAAGAAAAAAAATTAAAAACCACTCCCTCTCTTTCCCTGCAGCAAAATGCTGTATGTGGGAGAATATTAGAGAGTGTGCTGCATGATGAACATTTCCTCCTGTTTCATGTTTAACCCTGCTCATTTCCCACAGTAAGAACTCCGGAAACACACAAGTGTGCACAGCAGCTTGGGGGGAAGATGACTGATGGCTTGTTGTCATGATGTTTGGGATTCTGCCGACTCGAAGCCTCTTGGCTCAGTGGAGCTGTGAAGCGCTGCAGTACAAACTACAGGCCACTGTTGAAAAGTCCTCATATTAGCAAGGTATTGCTTCATTGTCACACTGTTGAGGCTGTGCCGAATGCAGTTGTCTGTAATGTCCCTGGCCATTTGCACAGTAGTAGCATTGGATTGATGATTATGGATCATGTACTGTGACAGATTTCATACCATTCAACAATAAAAGCAAGACCAATCATTAGACTTTCACACAGTGAGTAGATGGATCTTTTGTTGTCAAGCGGGACTCCCTGGATTGTGTGTGGGCTGGGTATACACCCAGGTAGATCTTACTTCTAACATCACTATTTTTCAAAAATGTCAATATTTGAAAAACACTGACATGCTCCATCTATCATACAGATAGCCATCTTTCAACTGGTCAATGTGCCACACTTGAATATCTGTTTCTGCTGCTTCTTCTTCTTCTGCCTTGCTCTGTCCCCATTTCTGTTTTTCTCCCTGCTGTACTTTTGTGTTCCTCAGCCATTTTACAGCTCTATCATGATGCCATATTGATGAGCTTGAGCTCCATAATCGCTGCATACATGGCTGTCATGCTCCTCTCTTGGAACTGCATTAAAGTCAGTGACCTCTGTGACTGGTGGCGACAGTTGTCTGTCAGCGCTGGTTAATTCCCAGTCTTGTTTGGGTCAAGAGCAGACATATAATGAGGCCTGACAGTGTTGGAGGGCTGGACAAGGGTCTGGTGTCAACGGTGGCCACAGCATCATGTCGGTAACAGCAGCAGCAGCAGCAGGATGAGGGTTTAATTCATGCCTTGGTGGTAATCCGAGCTGCGGCCGAGCTGATCCCTGGGCCTCGTCTTTCTATTGACACACATCCAAGCGTGAACGCAAAACAAATTAGCATCAGTCAATATCATCTCCCTTCTCCTGCCTCCTGACAGAGCCACCCATGTGTGCTGCTGTGTTTGCCTCACCTCCAGTCAGAACAATAGACACAATAGTGAGCATGATGGAAATGCCTGCACACCTTAAAGAGGATATGTTTAGCTTTTGGGGGCAAAGCATTTTAGATTTTGGTTTGAGGGATATAGCCTACAATTTAAGCATTTTATTTATGGCATCTATATTTCACCTGAATTCAGATTTATACTCTTTGTTATTTCTCAACACATTTCAGGTGAAATGTGTTTTAGGGGACACAAGCTGTCCAGAGAAGAGGAGCCTTGGCTAAATATCACTTTTCTGTTTGCTTTTGTTCTAAATGTGATCATATAACTTCTGCTGCATAAAGATGTTGAGCAGTGATGTGGAACAACACTTTAGATATGCTAATCAAACATATGGCACTTCAAGGAACAAACAGGGATTACTGCTCTTGTCCTACAAGATAAAAAGGTTACTTGGTTTTAAATGTAATTTGAATGCGTCCAAGAGCTATAATGGGCTAAGGCTGTTTCATTTTTTTACTTATTCGTTTGCATATGAGAAAGCAGAGATTGCTCACACCTGTTTTTTTTTCCTCCTCCTTTTCTTCCTCTTCCTCCTCATCTTCCTCTCCCATCTCTCGCCCCCAACACCCCCCCACCCCCACCTCCACCCTGTTGAAAGCCATTACAGAAATACAATTTCTAATACCTCCGCACAGGTCTTCGATCGACTGCAAACAAATTTATATTCAGGCGGTAAACAGAAAGCTGCAGAGATTTATTTATTGAGTGTGGAGGAGAGAAACAAGCTAGCGCGTGAACCCTGGGTAACCTCGGAGCTGACATGAAGATGGATCAGTGCGCCATGCAAATGCACGGAGAGAAGGGATATATTGCACTCAGTCATTCAGCACATCGCTGCCTGTAGAATCCCATTAACTCACACAGCTGGGACCATATTTCTGTGTTGTAAGAATGCAGTTAGAAGTTGTTCATTACGCTGAATTATATTGTAATTACTGCGACTTAAAAGACATAGCACACGTTGTTTGAAAATAAAAGGACAACAGCAGAAACGTGCAATAAATAAAATGTTGACTTTATTAATAAAATGTTGATTTGTGAATAATAATCATAATAATCATGATTTTATAAATTGCTGTATATTATATTATATTATATTATATTATATTATATTATATTATATTATATTATATTATATTATATTATATTATATTATATTAGAGATTTCTGGATCACTTAAAATATAACAACATAAGGCTTAAATTTAAAATATGAATCAGTGATTAAGGTGGATGAAATGGATGCTTCCGTGATTTAATACCGTCTGCGGCAGTCACATGACACAAATAAAGGGGAAATACAGACTTTCGTTGAAGTTTCAATATTCCACAACTTAAAACATGGATTTCTTGGGAAATCTAAACTACCATCTATTTAATGCAGAAGAGAAATAAAATAAAATCAACAAATATATGTTTGGCATACCGACATCATTTTAGCTCTGTATTCAGTCTCATAATTTAAAATGTACTGTGTGTGCAGGTACAATATTTAGCTCCATGACAGGTTCACCTGTGCACTTGAGGTGAAAATCCAATGTTCCTACCTACAGTTTGTCACATCAGGCAGGCAAATTGAGTTGTTTGCATTTTTGTCCCACACACGTGTTTGTTTTGTCACACCTGTAAGATTAGATGACATCATTTAGCGTGATTTATGAAAATTAGGCCACTTCATCAATTCCTGTGTCAACAAAAAAAAACTGTTGTGACGAGTATAGTCGTGAAAATCCGGATCTCTGTCTAATTCAGCACAGGGGCTGCTTTAACCTGGGAGTCACGTGTCAAATTCGGTCACTTACAACTTCTTGATCTCATGTTCGGAGCCATTTTGTATTTGTTCGAGACTAATTACAAATCTGCTGCCGCTGAACTTCTAAATACTAGCTGTCACGACCTCTGAACCCATTAAGTGTGCCTTTCACATGACCTATGACCTTTGCTGAAGAGGGTTTTTTCAAGAAGCCTCCTCATATTTGCATAATCCATTAGCTACATCGGTGTAGGCCTGTATTGTATTCATAAACTGCTGGAAGGAGGGGGGACAAATTGCTTCTGTATCTGTTGAGATTATATATATATATATATATATATATGTATGTGTGTGTGTGTGTGTGTGTGTGTGTGTGTGTAGTGTGTAGTGTGTATAGTATATATATATATATATATATAGAGAGAGAGAGAGAGAGAGAGAGAGAGAGACAGATTATAGATTAATTTGACACAGAAGGTACTTAATATGTTTTTTAACATTATAGCCAACCTGAACAGGTGAGAAACCTGGTGATAATGATGATGAACCTCAACTGTTAAGGATGTCTGTGTTTAGGACTGGACAATAATACAATTTTTGGTCAGAAGTGTGATTTATGGGACTTAATCACAACCTGTACTCAAGTAATTAGTCTCTGTGGACAAAATCCAGAAGTGAGGGCACATGTATGAACTTGTTACAAAGTTGTCACTTTCTGTATTGTCTTTGCCTCCTCTTTTGCACCATGTGTTATTTCGAATGGTATAGGCGTATCTCATAAAAAATACATTTTAAAGGTTCTAGTCATTTTCTATCTATTACGAATTTTAAAAAATTTTAGGAGCACAACATAATCTTTATTTTTTTCAAGTACCTTTATTTCAAACTCTTTTTTTTTATCGTGATAATGTTTTTGGCTGTATCACCCAGTCATATCTGTGTTTTTGCTGAGGCCTTCATGATGCCTCACTCTTTTGGACACCATTAAAATGATGACCTGTGAAGTCAGTCTCACATTTGCCTGCTTGCCTTAATCAGTGCTGTGCTCCCTGATGACACAGATGTCCAGCTATTGGCCAACACCAGTGGGGCACGTCATCTCCATCAATCAGGGACCTGCTGTTTCTCCTCTGAGGAAGGTCCCCACGGTCGTCCAGCCGCCTGACCATGCGTTTGTGAATGCATGAGAGGCCGGGCATGAAGTGCCCCCGCGTCCAATGAGTATGCAGGGAGAGGTGATAATGACTTCCTATCAAGAGTTAACGGCCGAAGGGGAGAGAAGAAGCCCACTGTTCACCGGCTGCTGCCGAGCAGAAGAGGTCATAAAGCGGGACCTGGGCGCCAGGACTCATCCTGAACTCTGCAGCCGTGAAGAGGGGGAAAAACTGGAAGGTGCCTCAAGATTTAATTCTCCGCATCCTCACTACTTAACTATCTCCAACAGTTTGACTCTGAGCACCTCCTCTGTCAGCCCCCCTCCTCCTCCTCCTCCTCCTCCTCCAGTGTTTGAGACTCTCGGGGGCTCCTCCACACCGGCCTGCCCCCACTCGTCCTGTGTCCCCTGGCGGTGCAGGGCGCAAGGGCAGAACTCTCCAAGACGCGGACACTGTGCGTCAACGGACAGCGAGACCGGACCTAGAGATTTTATGTCACTATCAGACCAAAGTCAAATCAACTCTCACGACGGCCACAACACAGACGTCGCCGTTCGAAGTTCGGCCAGCTCAGACTCTACCATGACTGCTACGGATAAAACTTTTGAGTGGATGAGAGTAAGGAGGAGCCAGGACAGGACGGGTAAGTTTGTGTTTGTTTTTGTGATGGTAGACTGAAGCAGTTAACTCGAGACATGTATTTCATTATATGAATTATTAATGCTTGTTTATAGAAAGAACTGAACTGGATAACTTCCTTTCATAGTTGCCAAAGTTAGGTCGAAGTTTTCTCCGAGAGCTGCGAGAGAGAGAGAGAGAGAGAGAGAGAGATAGAGAGAAGGCTGACGTGTGCTATGCGTCATTGTGCAGTTTCCTTTGTCAAATAAGCTGAATGAAATATATATATATAATCCATTCTCTTTTTACGCGTCAGAGCAGTTGCTTCTTTAGCTGTTTACACGCGCCAGATTTGAATATGCACACGATGACTATTTCCTTAACTGTTCAATGTTAATGTAAATCTCTCAGGTTGTTTAACATCTTTGCTCCACCTCCTGTTACAGTCAGAGTTTGGTCTTTGCTCAGAAACAGAGTGAGGTACAGTAAAAGGCCCGTTCATCCTCAGTGTGTATCCAACCCAGACAATAATCAATTATTTACCCTTGCCCTTACTTACCATTAGCTTTTGAATAATACAACAGACCACTGCCTGTCGAGACTCACAGGAAGTTGAGTAAAACTTACTCTTGTGAGCTGGAGAGCTCCCTGACTATTGATTAGTTGTCTGTTTGTAATGAAAGCCCTTGTGTATTGATTTCAGTTTGCAGCACCTTTACATGTGTCCACCTTTTTAACATAATTGCTGTCACAGATCATCATTTCCCTGACTGATGAGTCCTGGGCAGAGAGCCCACAGAAGGATACACAACCCATATGATATTATAAAAGATACCAATAGCCCACTAATGTGAGAAATGCCTATCAATTTCCAATTTTATATGAGTTATAGGGATCCTCCATTTGATCAATAATGTCAGAGGGGTGACTGGACACTGTAGAGTCTCATAAATTTTAAGATTTGCAAGAACTGGTTGCTGGCCCAAATGACCACAGATACAGGTTGACTGTTATCAGAGACTGTGGTAGAAGGCTGATTCACAACACAAGACTGCTAAATTCAGATTAGTATGGAAAATGATGTGGGCTTAACACATTATTTTTCATGATATTGCATTATAACAAACAAAAGGTCACCAGCATTTGACTGCATTGCTGTGTATGATGCATATGAACATACACCAAACTACACTTATACAGTTTTTAATTACACACATCCAGACTAGTGTGGGAAATAATGTGCACTTGAAAAACCGTAAAACATTACACCTGGATAAACATTTTCCTAATGAGGCTATTGTGAGAAACACAAAAAATGGCATCAGATCAGTGACTCTCCGATGCAACAAAAATAACTTTCTCTAAAGCTTTTGGCTTAATGCCTGTTCTGAATGTAGATGAGTTGGTAAAGTTTCTCTGATGATGCCCCAGTGAGGGAGGCAAAAGGTGAAAACAACAACAACAACAACAACCTTCATCTGGTCATGAGTCATTTTATTCATAAAACACATTAGCCTCCCATCTGATCCAAACCCGTGCACTTGAGGAAGCCATTTGCTCACTCGCACCCCCTCACACACAGAAGTGTCTCCTCGCAGAACTCTGAGTATCTATGTAACCTCTCTCTGTATCTCTCCGAAGGGGGATCATCTGTAGGAGTAACTCATTAGCACTACAGTGTAACTCAGAGAAGAGTCATTAGTGAAAGTACGCTTTCTTCTGGAGGCTGTATCGGTTTTGGCACAATACAAAGTCTCGTGTATTCTTCCATGTTGAAAGGCCTTCACAGACCTGCTGTAACCTGATCTCCTGGCTCACTGTGTATATTCCCAGTGCGTCATTCTTCAATTATGCTTTGACAGCACCTGAATTACTGTGGGCTGGATGCCCAGATGACTGAGGCAATGTGTATTGATCTATCCCTTTTCTTCTTCCCTCTCCTTGGCTTGGAAGGCCCCTCGATTCCTCGTGCTGGCTGGCTATTTTTAAACGTGCAAGTCATTCCTCAAATATTTAGTTTGATTCTTTTATGCCTTCTGGCTGGCATCAATTCTATTATCTTTGGAACCATTAATCAGAATGTGCATGTGATTTGCACTCCTGAAAGCTGAAGTTCTTAATTACCACAGTTCCCCCTGCATTAGTTCTTCATATTCTCTGCCCTCTAATTTTCAGCCTCGGTTACCTTGACATTCATTTTCTTAAAACACAGATGTCGACATTTATCCTATAACTGACCTTTCCATCTGCTGCGCTTTTCCAAGTGGCTAGAGGCCTGTTAACCTTCCTCTCTATGAGTTGTGGTAGGACACATTGGACTACACCTGGCACACTGACTCCATTATGCTGCAACAGCAGCACATTTTCTCAGAGGCAAAGACACACAGGCGACCACTCACAGTGTCAGCAATGAAAAATCAAACTGTAGCTGCGGTTCCTGTCATTCATTGCACATAAGTAGCACAGATGATACTTTAATGTGTAACCCTGCAACCTCAGAGGGAAAAAAGGGAGGCATTTGTCATTGATACAGTGTTTGAAAGGATTTGTAAACTGTTAAACTGTCAGTGGCAATGAAGGGCTTAAAGGCAAATTATTAATGATTCTGATGAATACAGTTAATGGACTGTAAAGCTGCAAAGTTGTTTTGAATTGCCAAATATTTCTCTGACTATCAGACATATTTGCTATGTACAGTGCCATCTTTTTAGTCTGTGTCACAAACCTCATCATAGGTACAGCCTAGGACAACAGCCCTGCATTGATGTGATGTGAGGTGTTCAAATCTCTGATTCTCAGGTTTTTGTTTTTCAGGCTTTATAGTCTGTAATGTTGTTGCACAGATGTTCTTGTCCAATATGCTCATGTCTTTCATTCTTACACACCTGTTTTACTGCACCAAAAAACATTTTGCAATGTGCCTTTAGGCTGGTGCTGAAGTTGAAGTTGAAGTAGATCAATGTTGCAGAGACAGAAAAATGGCTTCAAGTAGAAGACTAAATAAGCCTCTAGACCAATCATCTGTATAACAAATATGTAATTCATATATTGTAAAGTTATATAAATATTTGACTGTATATATATATATATATACGTATATATATATATATATATAAACCTTTGAGATAAATAATGAGATCAAATAATAAAATATTTATATATATATATATATATATAAACCTTTGAGATAAATAATGAGATCAAATAATAAAATATTTATCTAATTTTTCATGCTACCAAACTTGTGACTTTTATCCTTCACTTCACTTTTATTACGTCATCAGATAATTTGTATATGCAGGGTTATCTACAGTGGCAAATTTAATTCATGACAATTTATACAGAAGTCACCAATGTTCACAAAAGAGTCGTAACTGGCCACAGTTTATTATTAAATAATGTTGTTATCTTCTCAGTGATACTTTTCTGCATATAGACGTAAATCATTTTTATTCTGATGGGGCTTGTGCTTCTTTTGTGATGAACCTCACTGAGCCTCATGCTTTCGGACTGTTTCCATGTCCTGTGTTCCAGCCAGAGTCCACATGACCTCCGGGTTCAGTGTTGTTGGCTCGGGAGTGAGGGCTGGAGAAAGAAGCAGCAGCAGCAGCAGCAGCAGCAGCAGCAGCATCTTCTGCACCGAGGGTCATCCCAGCACTATGACCGGCGCCCCGAGGACCAGCTTCAGCACCAAGCAGCTGACCGAGCTGGAGAAGGAGTTCCACTTCAACAAGTACCTGACGCGGGTCAGGCGGGTGGAGGTCGCCGATGCCCTGCAGCTCAGCGAGACGCAGGTGAAAGTGTGGTTTCAGAACAGACGCATGAAGCAGAAGAAATTACAGAGGGACGGGCTGTTGTCAGAGTCAGGGCCCGCGGCTCTGCACTCACTCTGGGACCGGGCTCCCTAAAACACCTGCCCCCGAACTCCTGAGCCGCGGGATCCGCATCAGGCTGCACCTTTTCGTTCACGTTTGCATCGGTTTCACTCAGGCTTCACCTTCATTTGCTTATACCACGATGGATGCTTATTACATGAAGCGAGCAATGGCAAACTTCTTCATGCAAGAACGGGTCAAAACAATCAGTCAGCCTCCCCGGCTTCAGACTGGCGCACTGATTTGAATATTAAAATTCAAGTCATTACATTTTCGATCCCATCTTCTACACAATGTTAACGACGACATTCAAACTTTATATTGATTCTCCACAGAAACGATGTAGTGTTTATTTATTTTTGTACAATTACACAGAAACAGAGCTTGAATATATTTATTTAACAGCACATGCTGTGACTGTAAAAAAAAACATCTGTTTATGGTATACATTTGATAATATTTATTTCGTCGACATATACAGATAAAGATAAAGTTTTAAAAAAATCCAAGTAAATCAAACATTTCTATTTCCTTAGTTCACTTCTAAACCTCATTTCCTGATTTGTATTTTTATTTATTTATTTTAAGTTTTTCATGATGTCCTTCCTTATGACCTGACATTTTAGCAGATGATTATCAGGGCAGTTTGGCTGAGCTCAAATGCTGCTTCAACGCTTTCTAATTCAGTTCGTCGGATCTTGAGGTTTTCATTATCCCCAGCCCAGAAGGAAAGACTAAAATACCATAATTGACTGATAGATTTATTGAGCGCTCGTATTAAGACTATTGATCCGTGGTGATCCATCTATTTGAGGCACAAATATGGGAGCATTTGCGCAAATATGTAACTGCACGTAAATGGAATGAAGAAATATCACGATCGGGAGTTGTTGCGTCTTTTATTACTCCTATATGTGCATCAGGAAAAAAAAAAAAGATAATTTAGCTTGAACACTCACGCGGGAGAGCAGACAATAAAACGCTGCCTGCGCTGTTTTACAGATCAACCAATAAAGTGCGGCCCCTGCAGTTGGAGCAGCTAAATATTCCTTCCAGATTCACATCTCATCTCATAGAAAGTAAATGATTATAAAGCTCGGGCCGTAAACACTGCTCTGTTCCCGCCATCGCGAGGTGTCTCTATCATGTTAATGTCTCTTTTAATATCAAGATATGGTCCATCAGACACATTAATTTCATGTGTGGGAATATTTTTATTTAGCTTTCAATTAGCGGTGTTTGCACGGGATATGAAGGTTGCTGATGCCAAAAGGGACATTGACGATAACAAGGCGTTTAACTTTAAGCACTTTGTTTGTTATAGCCTGGAAATTAAAATAGAATCAAAGTGTAACAATTATAACGTGCAGCGTAGGTATATAGTGGAATGTGAGAGGTAAAAAAAAAATCTGCAAGACAGTTGCAGGACGGGACATGGAGGCTGCAAGGCCAAGCTAATATATGCACTTATACCAGAGTTCACCCCTCACCTCTTGACCCATGTCCTGCCTCAGGACAACGATGACCCGGTCAGCGGCTCACAAGCAGATAGACGGACCATTCATTTGGGAGACCTCGAACTCAGAGCTTTTTCTTCTGCTTCTTCTTCTTCTTCTTCTTCTTTCAACAGGCCACTCCCGAGCGCTTTTGTTCCCATGGTGGTTCTCACAAAATAATATTTCATCGAGCTGAATAGAAGAGCGACCAGGCCATAGGATAATTGTTCATATAATTAATTCCATAGCAGGCCACATAATGCATTTATGTTAGAGCTATCTCTTATTTTAATAAACATGAAATATGGCACTTGCTCACTTTATAAACTCTTTTTACCCACTTGGTTTTAGATATAAACTTTAGAGCTATTTTTAATAGAAAAGTTGCGATATTAAAATTACTTGTGCATACTTAACACTTAAAATGATTCCACTCCATGAGTCAGTGTAAACAAAAATTAGAACAACTATTCATTACACGCCCCCTGCTCACGTATTTCATGCATATCTGCTCGAATATTTATTTAAAACTCCAGACATTGATCCAGCCCAAACAATATCTTTCATAATGTTTTTTCCTCGTTAATATTAACAGAAAGATAGTGAGGGATAACATTGCACCTTCAGACAGCACAAACGTTTAAAAGTTTTATGTGCAGCCGATGAGAGTGATTTCACATGCAAGCTTAAAAAAATGTGTTGAAACTCGTTTATTTTGAATTTACATTTAACTAAAATACACACCATTAAGGCTGCCTTCTCTAAGCAAAACAGAACAAAGTGGCATGCTTAACAAAATGTGACAATGGAATGTGGCTATGTTTTAATGCAAATATGTGCACGCACTTGAAGGTTATGGGCATAATGATGATTAAACAAAGCAAACAATCAATGTAGCAAACAAATTATCTAAAACCTGTGAATACAAAAATAATCACTCATGTCCAGAGTTCCTGCTGAGAAGTGTGTAAGGTTGACCTTGTTAGAAACTCTTTTATCATCTCGTGCAAATATGTTCCCTTGCCACAAGGTACTTGAATTTACAGGTTGTAGTGAGCTCAGCGGATGCTTGCAGCAGGTGTGCACTCAAGTTTTTTTTTAAATCTAAAACGACTTAATCACAGTTTCTACAAAACAATAGATTCACTCATGAACACACAACAAGAGTGGATGGAGTATTTTAGTGTGAATTTTATGCATGGAATCAGGGAGAAAATAAAGTTATTTTTGTTGAACTGTGACTTTAATTTCATTCTGTGGCAGCTTCTGCATTTGCCTCTCAAGTGATGAAAGTCGAACCATATTGTTTGTTCAGACCTGACATTTACTTTGAAAGCGTCTGAGTGTGTCTCCAGTCTGATAAATTGGTGATCTTCTGTAATTCCTTCCTGAAGACATACTATGGGTTCACTGGACTGACAGCTGTGCAGTGCCAGTGCACTTTACATGTGACAAAAAAAGAATGCTGTTTGCATTATTATTGTTCTTTTTTTTTTATCACCACCTCCTTTAAAGCCATGCATTTGCTGTGATTAAATATGTGAAAGATATAATGAATTAATTCAAATATATAAGTTTTATATATCTTACTTTTCATTTCAGATTAACATATTCAAGTGGGTTTCTTTTGAGCTCATAGTAATGAATGCCTAGTTGACATAAAATTAATTTAATGCATGAATGTAATATTCTTTCCAGAGCTCAGGGGAATGAAATCAATTGATAAATCTATGCCCTTTCTAAAATATGAAGCACTCATAGATAGCTCAGTTGTTGTTATAATTACTAATCATTTGTATTTTCTCCCACTTTAGCTTTTTCTGCTCCTCCAAAGACTTTCATGCACTATTAGTCTCATTCGCACATTTGACTATCAAACAATTGTGGTAATTTCAAGAAAGGTGAAATGTTTGCACCTGTGTGTATCTGTTGTTAGGATGCCCTGTGTACAATCACACAAATATTTGTTTTGTTTCTTTATGTGCTACAAATTAAGTGCTCAGAATGATACAAAACACCTATTTGAATAATTGTTCGCGCATGTACAAACACACACACACACACACACACACACAACACATTCTGACAGAGCTACAGTGAACAACATGCACACCAATCCAGTCCTTGCCTTTCCTCTCCTGCTCCACTCCAGGGAGCAGATGTTTGGGGACAGCTTACAGCCTCAGCGAATTTGTGTGTACAAAACAAACAGCAGCACTCAGCACTTCTGGCTGCAAAGGGAAATTTGCTCTTGAAAAGGGGGAGGGGAGGTTTTGAGACAATGTAAAGGTATCATGAGGAAGGTGGAGAGGGGAAAAGGAGTGAGACTGGGTGCATGCAGAGGTTAAACTGTGTCAAGGTTGTGAATATGTTGCATTGAAAACTGACCCGTTTTTGGAGACATCTGGTGCAGCGTGTCAGAGTGGTGCAAGGATAGTTCCATATCGCCTACCCTGGCATCATGCAGCATCAGTACAATCAACCAAGGTGGCCTCACTCCATATCTGATTGTCCCTGACCTCTGCTGTGCTGCTCTCTCTACTCACTAGTTTGGGTTGCCCTTTCAAAAGTTGCAGATGTGCACAAAGTGAAAGGAAAAGGGGAAAAAAAACAATGCAATGAGCCTTTACAATATGCTGATACGGCATCTTAGACATCACTTTTAACCTAGCACTAGCTATGCTAATGATGTCATAAATATAATTTACTGATTTAATGTCACCGGTCCTGTGCTGCTGCCAGTGCTCTCTGCATTTTGTTATGATGGTAGTTTTAAAAATATCAATGAAAATTGACCAGTGGCCTTAAAGTCATTCAATTTATGATTATGGTAGCATTTATGGCGCTACAGTACTGTAACAAAAAGGTAATAGAATGGTAATAACACACCAATGAGGATATAATGTTATTGTAATACCATACCAACTTCACACTTATGCATTTACCAGCTTTGTAATAACAATGGTAACAATGACGTAACATGGAGATAATTTTACATTAATGTCATGTTATTTGTATAAATATCCAGGTAATAGCTTGGAACTCATCATCATCAGCTGTTTTGGTATTACCATAATATTACTTCCATATAACAAAATTATTACTTCCTACTAATTGTTACTAAACACTAATATGGCATTTTAGTCTAATAATTGATATGATAAAAAAAATAGTGATAATGTTCCAAAGACATGAGTAGTCATTTCATTGGAGGTCTTTTCAGTACAACTTAACCCTAGGTGGTTGTCAAAATGTCACTCACAGTCTTTTATATAAAGACTCAAACACACACTCTAATGTCACGTGAACACATATCTAGCAACACACATTTTGACCTCTCATCCGTGTATTACAATCCCTAAACAAACCTTCATAAATGAGCCTTCTCATGCTTGTTTGTCTGAGCGAAGGCAGACCACCCCCCCTCCTCTGGCCCCTGGGTGAGGTTGCCATAGTGACAGATTCAAAGACATATGGAGAGAGAAGAGAAGAGGAGCTAGGTTGAATGGGTGGAGCAGGGGGGCAGAGGAGAAAGGGATGAGTATCGGTTTTAGGACGTTGGTGCTCTGTCTTTCAGATTCGTCTGTGTGTTTCATCTGTCAGTCAGCCATCCGTGTCAGTCTGCTCAGTGAGCGAACAGTTCATGAACTTTTCTCAATCAAGTGTCTGTCAGGCGCCATCTTGGCTGTATTTCATCCTGGGAGGGATTGATTCTCGTGTTCACAGCCCAAAAAATTTGATATCTGCAGTGGCGGCACTGGAAAATAACTCAGTGTGTAATATTGAACGCTGTATTCAGCTTTTTTGCAATAATTTTACATTTAGTTGTCTACACTCATGACTAACAACAAGCACAGACGTTTTTGCTCCTCATACAGATGTTCTTGAATTAGATTATATGGTGAACCTTTTAGCCAACATGAGGACAGCTTGACAATGAACATGGATAAAGGAGAGATAGAGAGAGAGAGAGAGGGAGAGAGAGAGAGAGAGAGAGAGAGAGAGGGTAGGGATGAGCGACCATCAGGATTGGCCTTGCTGTAAAAAAAACCCCCACCTTATTTATCAACCATTTTATGCAAAAGGGAAGAGACCAGGTGCTCAATCAAACCTCACGCCTACTGTTTTATATTTCATCTTCACCCCTCCCAACACCCAACACTCCACAAAATCCTTGTGTGTGCTTTCCTTCTAACTTGCACCTTTCTTCTCCTCCTCTCTCCTCTCTCAATGTCATTCGTCTTTCCTCCTGCCTCTCCACAGCCTGCTCTCCAACTGATATGAGAGAGTGACCCAGTAGGCCCTCAGGGGTCAAGTGATACAAGGTCATTGGCAGGTCATCTCTGCTCACTGGCTGACCTTTAAAAGGACTTCTTGAAGGAGCCAATCAGGTCTTGCTCCTTCCACCCTAAGGCAGATCCCCCTCCCCTGCTCATCAGCAGCCTGTGTCACATGACCAGGGTGAGGTGTCAGAGGGAGGATGATTAATGATGCTTTTAGTACCTGTTTAGAATGAAGCTGTCCACACTGCACTGTAATTACCCACTCCCAGGCGGCAGCTGCCCAACATAATTGCTTTTTGTTTGTTGACCTGGTTTATTGAGGAGAAAGATGGCTTTGGCTGGATTAGATGGTGCAATGTACAGTACACAGAGGTGAAAATGTATGTATGTTTAAAAAAGTGACAACAGCATAAGCTCTGTAAAGTAATGAATAAGAAAGTATGTGTCTTAGTAGAAAAGATAGTACAGGCTGCATATACATGTCTTCAGCTCCAATGTGTCAATCAGGAAACACTGAGTCACAAGGTCAGAGGCTTCTGACCTTGTGCAACATACCTCTGAAATACTGTACAAGAATTTAACTGCACAGTTGGGGAGGGGCCTGTTCAGTCATGAATAATTTATGTCAACATCTCAAAACTGCATGTGCAGAGTTGCTCTGAAAATGCTAAACTAAGTTCAGAAGGTCAGTGGAAGTAACCCCCCCCCCCCTTCTTTGGCTACACTCCTAAGACAAATATGAAAATCTCAGTACCTGCAGCACAGTGCCACGAGGACAGTGACAATGAAACCCAGATAAACAGTCCCTTGTTTGACCTATGGGAAGCATAAATTCACCACCCATAAATCCTTGAGTGTTTCAACTCTGGTTGGCGCATTTGCTGTGCTTCTCTACCCAGACGGAGAGAGGCAAGTGTCGGGTATCAGTGCTACCGTATGAGCAGCTTTCATCCTGCTCCTGGTTCTCACATAACTCAGTCCTGCAGCCTTTATCACCGACTCATAAATAACTAGGCTATCGCCTGATAATGTCTGCTTAATGCTTAGTCAATAAAGCCCACAGTAAGAGGGGCCTTTTTTAGCCTCTCTCCTGTACATAAACATAAACAATGCAGTAGATTGATGTGATGGGCAGGCTCTTTCCACACTGGGACAAAAAAGGCAGCGTGTGGGCCCAGAAGCTGAAGGTGGGCTGTGGGGCTGCAGGTGTTTAGAGGAGATAGTGGGCTGTAATGAGGGGGCTGCAGGAGAATGGCTGAGTGGATAGCCTTGACTGATCACCTGTGAAAGGCACATACACACATTTACACACAACACAGACTCTAACACACAAAGGTATGTATGGACACACACACTCTCTCTCACACCCACACTCACATGGGTGCCATCATTAGTTAACCCATTGGTGTTGATGTCTGCTGCACAAAAGCTCATCCTCCCTATCTGAAGGGCATTAGTGCATTATGATAAAGAGATTCCCCAATGAACTGCTTTTATATCTTGTTCTCATTTCGTATCTTTTCTTAATCTAGTGATACATTTGCAACAACAGCCTTATGCTGCTACCACAGAATTATACCAAGGGATGTGAGTTTCATTGTTTTATTCACATTGAAGGGTTATCGACCACTGGCACTAGTCATCAGGCCATCCAATTCCAGTGCGGCTCCAGGGGCAGCTGTAGCCAGTGTGATGGCGGGAATGGGATCAGACTGAGCCCTGGGGAGACAGAAGAGACTGACAGGGATGTTACTGGGTTGAAAGAGGAGGTTGATTGTGATCCATGAGTTAGTATGTGCAGCAGCACCTGGGCTTGGAGCAGCAGCTGGGAGAGATGGGCAGGACAACACCGACTAGGTATAAAATGAGAGGGATGATCCAATCAGCTCATATTGACATACTTGATGGGGTACAGTCAGTGGAATGGTTGTGATATGGGCATTGCTCTACACACATTTTGTCAAGCTCGGCTCACCCGAGACCCAAGATTAGGCAATTTACAGAGGAGAGGAGAGGAGAGGAGAGGAGAGGAGAGGAGAGGAAAGGAGAGGAGAGGAGAGGAGAAACCCTTTTAATGTATTTGTTGTTTGAGACAGTCAAATCCTGACATCCTCTGAATATGGACATGTTACCTGGCAGACTTTTGTTTATCTTAAATTTTACCTTTCATTGTCACCAGATAAACACTAAAAAACTATTAAATCGTTACTGATGATTGTCAGTGACTGAAAAATACATGTAAATTTAAGCTACAAAGAGGTCTAAAATGAAATTGAAACAACATTTCTATCTCAAATGTACTTGTTGATGCAGATGAATAAAAATAGGAATACAATTTTGACCTTTACTTTTCTAAATTGCTTGGAAATTCAAATATATATAGAGCCACTCAGCAAATCCACAAATTAACATATTAAATCTGAAAAAAACTTTCTTGTAAGAACAATACAAAATATATCCAATTACAGTGTATTTTTTATTTTGACAATTAATATATGCTGGGATGCTGTTTTCATGTTTCTTTAATTTATCACAGAATTCTCTTTAATAACCAAATTCACAACAAAGCCAAACAATAAACACAAGACCATGGTAAGAATCACTATCCAGACAAAAATTAATGAAATCATAATTTATGCACAGCAAGTAAGGCAGAGTAATACAGATTAATGAATGGCCACCCAACCTTGAAGTTGTGGGAATAGCGACCCTCTCTGTTTACTAGAGATGCTAGTTGGTTTTAGCGTAGCTCCCCTCTTAATATGCTAGAGCATTAGCAGCAGCAAAACAGCTATTTGTCAACAGAATACAAAGAGATGGGATCATTACAGATGAGTTTGTCTGACTCTGGGTAAGTAATACAATAAACTTATTTCATCAAATGTTGAGTAATGCACTTAAATGAATTATTCCCATCTTGCCTACAAAAGCATCACTGTCATCTACTGCTCATACTGGACTTCATTTATCAATATTTGCTTCAGTCCAAAACACTAAATGTGTTTAAAACCCTTAATGTGTCTTTGCGACATTGTGCCTGTGCAGTAAAAATTTGTGCAGAATCCAGTTACTTTGGTAGAAAAAAATTACTGTTACTAGTGACAAACTTAAACTAAATCCACAGAAACCTTTGTAGGTTATACAAGGCAAAGCAGAACTGAGACTCAAATGCATGAAATTATATTTCACCTGAAATGAAAAACTGGGTTAAAAATTTGGTTTAAAAAAAAAAATGCATCAGAGTGAACAGCCATTAAAAGACCATATGATTACCTAGAAACTTCATGCCAGAGATTTCATTTCTGGCAGGTGCTGTACCAAAAGAGGAGGTGGATCCAAGAGTGAGTTGGGGCAAAGGCCAGATTTAAGAGGAAGGTGAGTGAGGAGGTTCCCACAAACTAGTGGAGTCACTGCTCTGAACATTGCGGCAAATGAATCTCCCGAGTAATGGAGACAGAACTATTGCAAAATTAGGAGAGACATTAACTGGGGTATCAATAAATAAACCTCTAATTAGGAAAAAAGAAGCAGAGCGGAGCAGGGGCAGCAGCACATGGGGAGAATATCAATGGCATGTTCACATCTGTATGCAGGCACAGCTCTCTGGTGATGGGCCGTGCCTCATGGGGGCTTCATCAATGGCACTGGCTCACCCAGGCATTCCAGACATGCTCTGGTGGAGAGTTTGCCCACTTTCTGAGCACCAAAGCAAACCCTCCCTGCCCGTCCACCATCCAAGTGCAGCCCCCAGTTTCTCCACCTCTTCTCTTCTCTTCTCTTCTCTTCTCTTCTCTTCTCTTCTCTTCTCTTCTCTTCTCTTCTCTTCTCTTCTCTTCTCTTCTCTTCATTTCTCCAGCTTATCTGCACAGTGCCCTGAGAGTGCCGCTGTGCTCTGTGACTTTACCATGATTGATTGTGGTATGGGTCCTCCACTCCCTCGGTGAGAGAGAAAATGGAGGAGGGAAAACAGGGGAGAGGGGAATGGGCAAAGCAGAGAAGCCTGGAGAGAGAGAGAGTCTATGGTGGGTAAAATGAAACAGAGGGAGAGTTTGGGTTTGTATGTGTATGCCCACATGTATGTGTCCCCATCTGTTGGTATGCATGGAATAGACAACACTGATGTGCAGTGTGGTTCTTGGAATGAATGAAGATAAACTGTGAGTCAGCATGCAGGTAGTATGTATGTGTCAGGATTAGTTGAATGTGTGGCCACCAGGTGTATGAGGAGGTGCAACCAAGGTGTTGGTGGAGGATAGAGGGGTGCATGGCGCTGACCGCTCCCTGTCTCTCCCCCTCTGTTCCCTGGAGGGTAATAAAGACTGATGACACTGATGCTGTGCCATCCGGCTCCACAGTCTCCACTGCACAACCATTTGCGCCATCATTTATCCCTCTCCCCCCCTCCCCGCTCTAATTCTGCTTTAATAACCGCCAGGTCCATTCATCAGTGTATTGACGGGCATGACAGGCGGTGCGGCACACACTAACTCCCTGCCCTTTACTCGCTCACAGCTGGGGTCAGTGAGAGGTCACACAGTCAATAATCACAACACACCTCACTGTCACCTTGGAGCGACTGCATGCCCTGCATATCTATCCTCACACATGCCCAGGCCCCTCAGTGACTTAACTGCTCAGAAACACACAGAGCAGAGTAAGTGTTAATGTTGTTTCAATGGTGATCCAAATATGTGACTGTGGACTCAGAGGACTTTGGTCCATTAAGCCGAGTTGTATATTTCCAGCTCTGCAATGTCATAACGACCATATGACCCCTAGAGTATTCATTCTTTCAACTCGGTAGCAAGTCTGTTATATCTACACTTTGCTCTTACCTTTGTTTTGGAGGGAAACTTGTGGGGATGGAGGGTGGTTACAGTCATTTGTTACAGGTGCAGTCTGTGCCGCTGTCTCTTCGGGTTTAGCATTCACCTCTTCATATGCAAAACATGTCCTGTTGTCCTCTGACTCTGGCACAGTTAACTGCTGTGACACATTTTTTCTTCATTTCAGCTTGACAGTGACATTTATGTTCATTTGCTCTGTGCAACTGAGAGGCATCTGGAGTGGCCATTTCCCCTCTTTTCTCCTCCCTTGCCTCTTTCCTTTTTTCTTCTCTCCTGACAAAAATATTAATGCAGATTTGTATGCCACAGTGAGTAAGCCCTTGATGAACAGTTGGGTTTTGGGGAGAACACAGTGGAAAAACACCTCTGCAATTACACATGGCAGGAAGACTGACAAGTGAAATGGAGTCCACTGGTTTTGGATAGATTACAGTGTGTGTGTGGTCCCCACAACATGGAGAAAAGCCATGGCACTGGGAGCCTGCACCCCTGTCCAGTATATGAATCTTGAGATACAGCTGAGCGAAGTGGTGCTGGGAGATATGGTCCTGTGGGGATTCGAACATGATGCACATTATGCTGGGCCAAGTACCACTCTTCTCCCTGTCATGATTTATCCCAACTTGTACAATCTATAGTCCCAGTTCTCGTGACCACTTCTGCTCATAAACACAGAAGTGCAATTACAGAGGGATGGATATCCAGGCCCTGTGGGGCATACATGTGCACATTAAAAAGAAGTTAGCAAAAATATTCCACATTTACTGGAAAATATATGCTTTATTTTCAAACTGCACCCCCACAAAAGCCTTGTTTCACCTATTCTGGCCAGACAGCAGCAGCAGCAGCCAGGGGTGTGGGTGCTGAGGGCTCTAATCCGTGGTGCAGGTCCCACCGGCAAGGATCATTGAGCTAATTAATAACATGGCACAGAGAGGGATGGCAGTCATTAAGGAGCCACGGCTGTGTGTGCTGAGATGCTGAGGGCTTCTGCATGAGAGTTTGTGTGTGTGCATGTGTGTGTATATGTGTGTGTGTGTGTGTAAAAGGGAGGGTATGAGTGGGGAGGGGGCACTGCAGAAACAGGAACTCACTCTGCCATGCAACCCCTTGATTCATAATTCACAGAGGCCACACAAACATGAAAGCAGCACACTCTTATACAGTCAGGCACACATGCACATATGCAAACACACATAGGGTATAGGGATAAATTAATGCCCTTGACACACACATAGATTTAACATAATTTACTGTAGTGAAACTTCAAGTACACTCAGCTGAAATTATTCAAGGGTCAGGTGGAGTGCAGCTGAGCAAGGGTTCCCTTCCTCTTCAAGACAACTCTGTGTGTTACTCCACTTAGACCACACTGTAACTCAGACACAAGCAGAGCAGCACAGTGCTCTGTGGGGCTCTGTATAAACCACTCTACTGCACCAGCAGAGCCTATCATTTCCAGTCTGCAGCCATATGTTAGAAGGTGCTGTATACATCGCCAATATTTACTATAGGCTAGGGGACCGAAAGGCTAAGAGCACTTAGTTGTGTAAGGCAACCCAATAGCTCAGCCTGGGCTAATGAAAGGAAACAACAGGAGCAATTAGCAGTGTAAACAAACAGCTAGCAGAGGCCCCAGTCTCCAGCCTCCCCCCTGACAGCAAAGGGACTGGCAGCCTGGAGTAGGAGGTAATTGGGAGAGCTAGGAGCCGAGACAAAATCAATGGCAACGCATGCACAGACACAGCACGATTACTCACAACCCAGCATCACAGCCCCTGGGACTCAAACACGACGAGGTATATAAGCAGGTTTGACCCTGCTGAGTCTACACTCACCCTAAGGAAATGCTGGTTGACTGTTCCTTTGTAGTTCAAGTATGTACACTCTCAAACGGCCAGAACATAGACACATTATAGCCATACACACACAAACAGGCAGAGAAAGCTGACATCTGACACGACACATACAAGCATTGCACTTTGACCACTGACCACACAGGGGTTTTAACGACCTTCCCCTCTGTCTAATTGATCTCATCTTGGTACCATTTATGTGTCTGCCTGTACACTAATGTCTCCTGATCACTCACTGAAGCATCAGTGTCTACAGTGCGACCATGTGGCTGCAGCCTGCAGACAGTCGCGCAGAGGCTACGGCCACGTATGTCTCCTCCTTCTCCCTGACTGGAGCCGCAGGACAGAGGGGCATCACTAATGCAGGAGGCTGGCTAGGACATCCACTCTGCAGGGCACACTCTGCTGCAGGCATGGGGCTTCCGCTGTCTGAGTGCTGGCCAAGACGGCCATCAGCAAGAGACTTTTTCCTGCAGAGTTTTATAAAAGTCTCCCTTGCATTCATTGTAGGTTTTGCCTGAATCCAAGTTTGTTGTCTCTTGTCTTGTGCAGCAAAATGACATAACAAGTAACACAGCAGGGATAGAAGTAGAAAAAAAATCTATGTCTGTCTGTCTAAATATAGCAGTAATGACCATGTTGAACTGAATTGCCTCTTATGCTTTGCCTCTTATTATTTACTGTATACATTTTATTATTGACTTTGTGTTCACAATGAATGAAAATGAAAGCAGAATTTCAATAGCTAAAGGAATAGCTTATAGTTGCATTATATATATATAAAATTAGTCTTAATATGCATTCACAAGTAAGCACACCTTTTTAATAAATAGAACACAAAGTTAAATTACTTACTACAGCATCAGCATCAACTGCAAATGTATGGGTAAACTATGAGATTTGCTGTATTTATTTCAAAGGGGATTCCACATGGACGTGCACTTAAAGCATCGTCATTTATGCATCAAAATATTTGGGGTGAATTGCATACAGTAGATCGCCCACCTCAGCTGTATTTCTGATTTAGTGGTGAAACAGATGGATATTTCTACCATTAGTTGTCATTATTACTGTAGATTCTACAATACCGCCTGGTCGGCTCAGTGGGGATTATGGGCGGTTATGAGCAGAGTGCAGACAGAGACAAAGATACCATCTCTACCACATGCAGAGCAAAGTGGAAAGAGGAATGCAACCAGGCTCCATATAATGTTAATACAGGAGACAAGACAGTCCCATTTCACTATACTTAACAGCATTCTCAATAACAACATAACAACAGGATGCTGGATATTGTCTACACACACACACACACGCACACACACACACACACACACACATGCTGCCTTCCCTCCAAATACCAGTGCATTACTGTCCAGGCGCTCATTGACAGAGCTGCCACTCACCACAAAGACGAATGCTCCTCCTGGGACTATTTCAAACCTCCTTCATTGACTCATTTGTTTTTCTGATCTAACTACCTTTGAACACAACACTGAGGTGAGCGTGCAAGGCCTTAAAGTAGAGGACATGAGTGTTTTGTGCATTGTGTGCATTGTTTTAAGCCAAAAGTGACCACACTTTCCACTTATTTGCCACTTGTATAAATTCACAGGGACTGTCGGTAAAGAATGGTAAGGCCTCTAACCAGTCTTACTTTCTCTAACTGTAAAGTATAAGTGACAGTTTGTTGCAAAAAAATAAGCCCAGATGCTCATTTATACAAGTTTCCCCTCCAAGTTTCTTAATTAAAAAACATGTAAATAACTGAGTCAAAGATCCCAGTTTCCCAGAGCTTTACATTAAACTAAACAGCCTTTGAAATCTTGATTTGTTGTGTGGATGAGGCTCAGAGATTCTCCAGTCTTCAGTCTGTACTCCACTTCACACTCCCAAAATCATCTACATTATCTACATTTTCTCCCACTAGAGTGTGTCATGAAAATACACATGCACACACATACATGAGTAGACTATGCTGCATTCATCACACACTCCCAGCCATGTCGATAGTCACCAGGCTGAGCAGGCTCATAATGAATTTGAAGAGTTGCACACCTATAGCAAAGTCATTTACTTTATCAATCCGATAAAAGGAAGTGATAAGATAGTGGCTCGGCACTGTAAGAGTATCAGCCTTACTCATTCATCTCACCAACATCTACACATGGCAAAGCTCATCACTCAGAGCAGCCGCATTGAACCTTTACCTATAGAATTTTTTAAAAATAATATCTCATAAATGTGTGTCCTTATGAAACCCACTATTTTCATATCATTATCAACATGAACACCATACTAAGAGGATTCTGCTGGCTCTCTGTTTATATTCTGCTTCTGGTTCAGGAGCTGCTGGGAGAATACAGGTGCAAATATGATTTGGTCCTATTCCTCTGTATTCCTGTTATGAAGTTGACCCTCTGTAATTGACACAGACACACTGGCAATTTGATAAGCTCTTCCTGCTGCTTGAGGGCATTGGCCATAGCAACCTCACCTGTTTTATGTACATAGCTCCACCTATTGGTGAATTCAGGGAACAGCTAACTGACCAGAGTAAAACTGGGTTCCCAGGTTTACATTTGTGTTTGGAAATGAGCCACTGGTCCAATTCCAAGAATAATTAACAAGCAAGGCCATGGCTGCACAACACAACTAAACCCTTTAATGATATGGGATCATCTCTGCAGGAGCAAGTCTGTGTACTGCATTTGAAAAATTGTTAAATGCATTTTATTTTTGTCTTCATTTTATGTGTTTCTTATGAAACTATATGCAGTTTATGTTTTTTATGTTTATACATTCTCATGCTCCAGATGTGTGCAAATATGTGTGTGTGTACCTGGTATTTCCATTTTTTTGTGGGGACCTAAATCTGTTTACCCAGTCACATAAATCAAGTCCCCATAATATGTAAATAACTACATTTTAAGGTGTAGATATGTTTTAAAGTTAGGCTGAGGTTAGGGTTAGGGTAAGGGTTAAGCCAGTAGTAATTATGGTTAAGGTAAGACTAAGCCTCCAAGAAATTAATGTACAATAAGTCAATGCAATGTCTTCTAAAGTCATGTTTGTGTGTGTGTGCGTGTGTGTGAGAGAGAGACTGAGATCATAAACAAGTGCCCAAAGATTTCCGATGCAGAGATGGTGGAGCTATTGTGTTGTCTGTGTGTAAGTGTATTCAGTCAGCCCATGTGTTAGCAAGCATGCACGTTCCACTAAAAGTAGTTCACCCCATTATTACAAAGAGAACTGATGAGAAGAGCCTCTTGAAACACTTGAGATAAGCTCACTGCCTCAAGTGCACTGACATTGTCACCAAACATGAAAGGCGTAGGAATGCAAGTCAAGGGAAATGGGCCAAAAAAACAAACACGCGTGTGCTATAATAGCAGTTTTATCACAGCCTCGAACAAGAATGTGCTCAATAGCAAAACAGTGTGTCACATGAAGTGAAAATCACTGTACATCGATTCATCAAGATACATCATTAAAGCTGTCAAAGTTCAAAGCCTCTCAGATCACAGCTCATTCTTGAGGGAGACACCAATGGCCCCATTCATCATATTTGTTTGAGCAATGAAAGGCAGAGTGAGGCAAGACAAGAAAGAGCGAGGAAGAGACCAAAGAGTTAGCTGAGAGTAAAAGTCATGAAAAGTAAAGGGAATTAAAGTTAATGGAGGGAAAATGGAAAAAAAAATAACTGAGTGGAATGTGTGATACAACAAGGACAAGAATAAAAAAGGCAGCAAAAACAGACAAGAAAGATAAGTAAAAGTGAATGGTGTAATGTGCCAAATAAGAGATTATTAATAGCAAGTGGCAAGAGTGTTTTTAACAACCCTGTTTGTAGAGGGACGCCACCTGGACTGGGTCCTAACCCCCGAGGCTCTCAGAGTTAAACAAGCTGGTTCAGAGCTTCACACACCTGCAAGCAGCAAATGCTATCGCTCCCTCCACCACATTATTTTTATTATCTGCACTGCTCGTCCTCACCTTAATTTGACCTCGTGGGACTTCCACCACATCACTCAGTCCAAATTTATTATCATTTATCATTTTATCAACCTGGGAAACATTTTAGGATGAGCCTGTGTTGCTAATTTCTATGACGCTTGTAAAAGGACATCTTTAAAGTTTATGTGGCTTGTGATCAAATGGTTTTTATATATCCCCAGGCTCTTGTATTCTCCAAATTGCTTCAATAAATAACTTGTAAGTCTAATTATGCAGCAATTAATTGCAGCCAACATGGAATGGTCATCAATCTTGTAACTTGAAGAAATCTTTTCCAGCACAGCCTGGCAGTGCAAATAAGAAATTTGATTAGATTTTGCAAGCACGTATGGCACTGTGTGTGTGTACAAGTGGAGGTTACAGCCAGATCACAGAAGAGAGAGCTCCATCCCAGCAGCTCTCTCTGCAGTCTGCTCTCTGCCGTCTCGTCCAGTTGCTATGGCAGCAGTAGTGAAGGCTGTATCCATGGCCAAAGGAGGAAGCTGGCATCCCCCAATAACAGACCTCCCACCCCTCCCCTCTCCCTGTCTCCCCCCGCCAGGCTCCTGACCCGCTGGTGAACCTGCCTGGGGGTCGGAGGTCAATGGCTCAGAGCTGCCGAGTGACAGTGAGGAATGATGAGGGAGAGAATGAGAAAGAGAGGAGTTACACCACACAGATGGGGAGGAGAGATGAGAAAATCAGAAGATGAGACTAAATTTGATTATTATTAAGAGGTGGGGGTGTGGATGGCAATTCAGCATTTTAGAAAATGGCTGCTGTTTGCCCGGCAACTTTAAAATGGAGGTGGAATGCAGATCCCGTTGAAGTTTTTGTTCAATATTTTTTGTGTTTACTATTTTCCCATTTGTGTGTATCTATTGTTAAATTAAGGAACACGGTATGGGAACGGGGTATTTGAGACGTGGAAGCTGGAGCCACTGTTGATAACTTCCATTCTTTGGTTTATTGATTGTGTGTGTGCGTGTGTACAATTCATTTTTAAGAGCAAAAAACTAAAAAAATCGGGGACATTTTGTGAACATGAGGACATTTTGTCTGGTCATCACATTCTGTCACATCTACAGAATAGATACAGTTTTGTTTGTTTGTTTGCTTGTTTTTAAATTGCTTACTCACTAAAATTAGAAATAATGCACAGAAGTGGAAACTTTACACTTAAGGAGCAAATTGTCAGCCCACATTTATGTACCGTAACTATAAAAACACTTTCTTGGCCTCATACATTTTGATGTGTGCAGTGTTTTGCATAACATCACACACACTTAAACTTTGACACATGATTAAAAACTGAAAGTTGTGTGTAAATTGCATAACACTACCAATGAAACACTGCACTCAGTAAGTGATCCCCTGAACTTATAATGCACACATGAAGACATACTGTATGTAACCAAATCAGAGCTTGATAACCAAAACTAGGAGTCAAGTTTGCTCTGGTGTGAGACCAAGGAGACCAGAGAGAGGAAGAGGTGAGATAACAGGAGAAGCAGGAGGAAACAGAGGACAGAGAGTGGCAAGAGGACAGGTCATAAAAAGTCAGATGAACATTTAAGTGGCAATGCAGTGGCAACAGAATATTCACTGACCATCATCATTAGCAAAACACTGTAAAGTTGTTTTGTCATGTTTTGTCATATTTTTTAAATTTCTCACAAGATAAATGTATTCAATATGTTGCATTTACTTACTTATTTTTATTTCTTTTTTACAGCTAATGGTACTGTTGTTTTTACACACCACAACTAAGGATAATTATACTTAGATATACAGCATATCTTTAAAGAAAAGTGGAAATCTGTGCAGTTGGTGGCAGAAAACATAAAATTAATTAGTGCTCGTGTGTACACATTAGAAGCTGAAGGTTTTTTTTTGGAGGAGCTTGTATAGTTTTTGTGCAGTGCTTGCAATGCAAAAGGACAGTTTATGGATTAAGACCTGATTTTAGATTCTAGGGCTAGATTAATGTCAGGGTTATGCATTTGGTTTTGTTTTGGTTGGTTAAGATGAGGTAAAGAAATAGCTGCACAAACCTGTGTGTGTGTTTGTGTGTGTACATGGTATTCCCTATGTTGTGGGGACCCAAATCTGCTGACATAGTCACAATTATGGGGACTTGTCTTCCTACTGGGGACAAAAGGTCCCCATAACGTAAATTACGACATTGTAAGGTGAAGACTTTTTTAAAGTTAGGCAGAGGTTAGGGTTAGGTTAATGTTAAGGTTATGGCACAAGTAATTATGGATATGGTTAGAGTAATGATGCTCCACTTCACAGTTCCAGTAGTAGTTTTTCTTCTAGGGACAGTACCTGGTGCCTGGTACCTTCTAAAAGTACCTGCTCTGTCAACAGATTGTTGTCAACAGAGTGTCGTCACTGGAAGAGTCATGAGCGCGCGACTTAACCCGAACAACGCCGACATGTAGATCAGTTAATATCCTGAAAACATGCGTTAATCTCCAACATTGAACAAGGACATTTCTGAAATCTCAATATTTAACAGATGTGTCTAGTTTATGTAGTGACAGGAGCAGCAGAAAACCGGCGACTGTGAGCCGCATCACAATCCGTTCCGCTGTATTTTAATTGTGACGGTCAGACGCCAGAGTCTGTGCTCCTGTCGTACAGAATTACTGAAAATAACTTTTTAATTAACTGATTTTAATGATTCAGTTCGCCGGAAAAAAAAAAAAAAACACTGCTTTGCATATCACCATGTTGCGTGTGTCGCGTATAAAATGACGTCACGACAGTTTCGTTCAGCCGTGCTACGACCCCCGCCCACGTCGAGGAGGTACTATGGATTGATGGGAAACCAAAGGAAACGATGTGCCTGATACCAAACCGAGTGGAGTTGTATTGTGGAAAAGTCTCCAGGAAATGAATGTAAGTCAATGCAATGTCCTCTGAAGTCATGGAGACCGGGAGGTCATGGTGTGTGTGTCGACTATATGCAAGAATATCCTTGATCATGCACAAAGTAGTAAAGGCATTAGTGCACGTAAGTGGGTATTTAGTATGTAAGTATGTAGTCAGTTGATATGATTGAGGATGGAGGGAGGTCTTGACCTCTGACCTCTCTATAAGACTGTGTTGGGTTTAACTCTTAACACAACTTCCTCACTTTGAAGACTTGCGTGTCTTCTTACCTTGGGGCCTTTAAAAACAAAAATATGCAGTTTTTCATCAACATGTGTCAGCCACAAATTCCCAAAGCAATGATTAGCTGACATCCAAGCATGAATTGTGACTTTAATTTAATTTTATCTAGTGCAACATAAATGCAGAAGGATAGTTTTCACGTATTATCTCAAGTCAGTGAGCATATTGAACATTTACAGTAGGACTGCCCAAAGTGTTTATTTTTGATTACCAGACATGTAAAATACTAAAAACTAATAATACTAGCTAATAATAATATTTTATATGTTTATATATAATTTATATATTTACTAAACCATTATTGAAATATCATTGTATGTGCTTTAGTCAGATAATCCTAAAATATTAGTAAAACATCAATTAATTTACTTAATCAGTCAGCTGCAGTTTGACACTGACAGACTCCCCAAAAAAAAAAGGACCATCTTCATGTATCTTACTGGTCACTGATTGTAATTGGTCATTTTAGTAGAAGACAGAAAATGAACAGTGAATTTTCATGTATACTTCTGGTTCTGACTGTTTAAAACTGGGTTGCCTGCACCATACAGTAGTAGCTAATGTATAATGCAGTGATGGCGCCTTACAGAAATTAAGTCTTGTGGTGGAAACAACAATATATAATCGCTATTTAACCATGTTATTTTTAAAAGAATATTTCATTAGGATACTGGGGGTTTCCCAGTATTTTCTTGCATCATAATACAATAAAATACAAGTGATGTTTACTTTTGGCTTGCAGTACCCTATCAAGTTTCAGTATTAGCCTTCCATTACTCTTCCAGAGAAAAATGTCAGGTAACGTTGCTTTACATAAATCAGATCAGGATCTGAAACAAACAGAATCCATAGGGAGTGTTGACACAGGAGGTAAGGAGGTAAAGACACACCACCAATCCTTGTAATTTTATTTATTATTATATTTAATTTTACACAATCATACTGAAGTCTATATTAAAATCAGCTGTGATTTCCAGGTTCATACTGACTATGAACCTGGAAATCAACCACTAGTCTGAAGAGGACAGTGGCTCCTTTGGATACTATGAGGATAACATTACCCCCTAGTGGCTAATATTCACAACTGCACCCTACGGCCCCTGGTGCCTATGAGAGAATGTCAACAGCTACCCCTACACTCAACCTCCTTGTGTAACACTCTGTGGTTCCTTCAGTAGCTGTGGAATAGAGTTTGGCACTGTCAATTGTAAACAAGTTCTAAACTCTTATCTATTTAATATAGATTATCACTGGCTGGTGCAGACTGCAGGAGATTGTATGCTTAGACTGTGACTGACCTATTAAGAAAGCCATGCTTTGTGGTCCAGAGGGCAGAGCAGAAGGTGTATGTTTTGGTTTCTTCACACAAACACACACACACACACACACACACACACACCCACTCAGGGTGCACGGTAGACCCATCACACAGTCCTCTCTCTGCTGCATTCTTTTTCTTCTGTGTGTTCTCAAGATGTCATGTCCTCTTCGTCACCCCTTTCGTTTGGCCCCGCTCTGCTCAGTTTCCCCCTGCCTGGAGACTTGTCACAGCCCCTAACTGCATCAGGAGCACTGCTAGATTGGATATATATGGTCTGTCCATCCATCAGTGGGGTGAGGGAGAGTGAAAGACAGAGAGAGAAATGGTAGTCTATCTGTGAAGAGTGAGATAGAGACACAAGAAAAATTGGAATGGGGTGTCATTTGCAAGCATCTACCTCTCATTCCAAAGAAAAATCATCAAAAGACACACATAAACAACATTAAACACTTTCTACACAACATGTGTATGTACACTTTCAAAGCTTATTATCAAGCTCTTATAATAATAAATAAGATACATAGTATTCTAGCCATATTCATGTTCCTTATCACTGTCACTGCTCAGTAACATGGTTAGTGATAATGTACTCCTGTGGAGATGTGGACTGACTGGCAGGCCTGGCAGATCCACATTGCCATCAAAAGGTGCACACTCTCCTTGCAAGACAGTCTGACTTCATGAGTGTTTCTCTGTCCTTCATCATTTGTCTCCTCACTAGGGTTTGGCGGATAATGCTGAATCACTTTGCCTCTTTTCCTTCTTCCATTCTGTGGACTGAATGAGCTGGAACACTTGTGTTATGGCCCCTGTAAAATGTGTTACAATGTGGGCACACATTGTAACAAAACCTCTGGGAGCTGAGCTAACACTTGTCTCTATGCATTTTTATCTGCAGGTGTTCCAGCCTGTGAGATTATTCCCTTTTGTAGACCATGTTAGTCGGGGCAAAGTCAAATTCTTAAGAGAATCATGAGCTTAATTGTAGATTGCTGCAATAAAAAGAGAATTTCTCCTTTTGTATGTGTGGTTTAGCTTTTTATAGCTGCAGACTGTCTGTCATGCATTAGTTTGGTGCTGAATATACAGTATAAGCAGGGTGCAATCTGAGGTTGCCCTAGCACTCCATCGTTTTGTGTTATGATATTCATCTATGCCTGTGCTTTATCTTTTCCATACATTTCCAGTTGATGCCATATCATGAGCACATCTGTACATCTCCTCCTTCTCCTCCCTTCTGTCTCCATCTTGTTCCCTCAGTCCCATTCTCTTCTCTCCCACTGTTTTTCCTCCCACCTTTACCTCTGCCTTCTCCTATCTTTTCTTCCATTTTCACTCTGACACCCCCCCACGCCTCTTCCTCCATCTCTCTCTCTCTCCCTTTCTCTCTGTCCCCTCTTCACACACTCTCTCTCTCTCTCTCTCTCTTTCTCTCCCTCTGCTGTGCTCTGATGAATTGCCTTCCCCTCCCGGTGAACTCGACCGATAATCCTGGGGAAGCAGTAAAAGACCATCGATCAGCGCTGCAGACAGGCCCACAAGCCACAGCACAGGAACAACACACTAACAACAAGCCACTGCACTTGGCTTCTACTGCATATGCATATAGATGCACATATTTACAGTATGTACATGTATGCATGAGTATACATGTATGTGACACCTTTATACATGCATGAACCTAAAGCATTCGTGTAGGAGAGGGAGCTGACATGCATGACTCATTAACTTATGACATGAGATGATTTATTTATTATCAGTATGTTTGTTAGTACCTTAAATGTTAGCATCACTACTCGTCGGGTTTAGTCTCACCGTATGTTTCATCAGCACGTTAGTATACACCGAAGACTTCCCTCTGTGCTTATTCTGCTCCCTCGTGTGACTCATCCCCTGCTGTGTGTCATCCTCATGGAATGTGTGCATATATGTGCTAACATGCATGCCTACAGTAATATGCCTATACCGTGTGTGTGTGTGTGTGTGTGTGCATGTGTGGCTCTGTCAGTGTCTGTCTATTAAGTGTGTATGCCTGTAAGCATGTGTGTATGGTGTTTGTTTATGTATGCAGCACACACAGAGGCCATAAATCATCTGGCATTCTCCAAGCCCTTCCTGAAGGAGAAGGGTAGAGAATGCACATGGTCTTGGGCATAGCTTGATGGCTATGAAATTGACCAACTGATTGATTGAGACAATTAATTTTGCACCATGCTTTTATGGCTGTAAAACCAAGTGTTCATTAGTTTGTACAAGCAAGTGAAGGCAGTGGGATTAAGACAGCTGGATTATTTTATAATTCCCACTGAAACATTGCAAAGGAATACCTACTGCTCCAGGCTTAGGATAATGATATGCTACCAACTATTGGTTTAAGTTATATGACATGATATGACAGCTCAAACTGTGCAGAGTTATGTATGAAATCCATTTGTCTTCATTCTCCATTTTGCACACAAATATAAGCGATTCAAGCAAAAGACAGCCAATAGTCATTATTCTATCCCCTTAAATATGACAAATGAGGACGGCTTCTATTGAATCTCATTCTTTACATGCCATATTACAAAGCACCACTGTTCACCAGTGTGCAGGAGCTTGACCATAAAAAGCCAGTTGCTTGGAAAATAAATCACCACTTTGACAAACGGTGAACTGCTTTTCATTGAGGAGGCTTGCCATTCATACTTTATCTCCCCCTTTTTTATTTCTGGACCTGTTTGTGAGTTGTCCTTCAATGCCTTCCTCTCTGCTGCCTTTGTTCCTAATGTACTGGCAAGGTTGACATCATTAAGCCCTGTATGCAGCAAACACATTTATGCCCTACTTCCATTTTTCCTATTCCATTTTGCTGTGATACACCACAGCACTGCCATCAAAGCGGAAAATAAAGCCCCCATCAGGCTTGAAGCCATGTGCTCTTTGTGAGCAAGGTGACACCTTGTGGACAAAGCAGAGAACCACGACAATGGCAGCAGGAGGCTCAAAATGAGGGCCAAAACACACTTTTTGTACAATGCAAGTAACCAGTCTGCAGTAATTAGTAGTTTTCAACTTAGAGAATAAGCCTAATGCAGAACAAGAGCAAGTCATGCACACCACCCCACAAACCTCAAAAGACACCTGCAGCAGTTATTTGAAGTATTTCACAAGTATGAGAAGGCGTATCAGGCCCTGATTCTTCTAATACTTGGGGAGTGACTAAATGTGAGGGTGTCTGTGAAGGTGCATCTGTCCATGTCTGTTTTCCTGAGAGTGAAACACCACCGTAGACGTTGACGGATCATAGGGGAATGTTCAATTGCAGGTTGTTGTGTCCTGCTGTCATTGGGATCATCTGTCACAGGGCAGGACTAGCTGGGAGGCAGGAGGCAGCAGGAGTTAGGGGCGTCACTCCTCCCACAGATGATCACACCAGGCCTTCTGCCAAGCAGGCGGCTGGCCCTGTCTTGCTCCTGTGGTCCCTTGGAATTCCTCTCCTTCACAGTCACTTCCACTGCAATACTATTACAGCCTTGATAGCACACACTGCAAGTTTGAGGCAAAGAGGGATTTTCCTGCTGGAATACACAAGAGCACTGTGTCTCTATCTCTCGATCTTTTGGCCACAGCACCAAATCTTTGTAGAGATTAAATTGGCAGCTCTGGAAATTATTTTTGGCTCTATGATGAGACATTTCTTGCAACAAATGCCACACACAAACACTTCAGAGATGAGTCAGTACAAAGCCCTGCAGAAACGCAAGTGATCTGACCTGCTTTCTCTCTTTGCAAGTTTGGCTTAACCATCTTGCACTCCAATAACCTTTCTAATGTCTTTCCCACCTTAGCATTACTTCCTCATCCTTCCTTTCTCCTTTGTTTCTTCTTCTTCCTGCAAAAAAAAATCTGTTGTTGTTTTACCCACACAAGGCGGCACTTTCACGTGTGCACCCCCTATAGTCAAGGCCGGGAAGTGCCTTTGTTGTGACATGAGAAAGGATACAAACAGGAAGGCCAATTACAGCCCAGCAGTCATCTATCTGTCAACCATCTGACAGAAACATAGCACAGCCAAATATATGGCTCTCTCATAAATCACAGCATCTCACTCTAACTAGCCTGTCTTGAGTGAGTAATTAGTAGTAACATGCAGAAGCATTTCAGCATCCTGAAATACTATTAGATCATTCCACTTTTGATTTTCAGTCACTTTTCTCTGAAACCCACACACTCAAATAACCAAATGTTCCTGAAAATTAGATGCATTAAAGTGATTTAGGGGACACTAAAGAAAATCGATCATGCAACGGAATCATTTAATGTTTAAGGAAGGATCCCATGATTTGTGGATGTTGAGACAGAGTTCATATTCCACATTTAAAATTTTAAAAAGTAGACCTTGTATTTTCATAGTGAGCCTTAACTGCCTTGTACTCCTTGCAGCAGTCCCACCCTGAGAGGTCCATTGCTATTGCAGATGCTTTATGACGGGCAATTTAGCTTCAGCTGCTATCTGAGCCATCTCAGGAATGGACGTGCTTAGAATCAAGTGCAATAAAGCAGAGAGGGAAGTGGAGAAAAAAGAAGGGGGGGAGGATAAAGAGAGACAACAAGCTTGTCTGGACAGCCCCTTTGGACAAAAGGTTTGGGGGTAGGGTGCCCTATGGACACACACAAACACAAACAGTGGTTTCCCAGGCAGTCGGCTAGACAAGGAAGGGGCATACCTGTTTGTTTTCACAGGAGCATCCAACACAAGGCCAAGCGTCTGTGACTGAACGAATAAACACATGCTTGTTTTTTTCCTGAATGGATTATCTGCTAGATACGTTTTTTTCTGAGTGTATTCTCTCTCTGCTCTCTCTGAGACTGTGTTTGTGTGTGTGAGAAGCATTTGGTCCTACACAACTGGCTAGGCTTTGTTGAGTCTGCTGAGCTCCAGGAAATCTCCTGAGACAGGGAGACAGATTTACACCCTTCCCTCTGAGAGGGCTTTACAGCCTGGGACCCAGCAGAGCAATGGAAGGGCCAAGAGCGTCAACTGAAGAGCGGGGTGATAAGACAGAGTGGGACGACAAGAGGAAAAAAGGGAAGGGATAAAGGGAGAGAGGGAGGAAGCATGAAATATAGCAAAGATTGTCAGGTCGAGGGGGGCCTGTGATATCAATGGAATGTAACATGGCTGCCATTTGCATGCCACCCTTTGCCTCTGCGAAGATACGCTCATTCTCCTGTAGCTCTTGTCTTTCTCAATTTATCCCTTTTTCTCCTACACGCATGCATACACATACATGCACAAAGAAAGGTCATAAATCTGCCAGTGAGTGCTGCTGGGATAGAGACACCTAAGACAGGTTTGGAGAGAATGCAGATGTACCTGCCTCCAGCACATCATCCCCTGGCTCTCTTCCTCTCTCATTCTCCTCTTCTCCGCCCCCTTCATTTTATCCTCTTGATCTCTCTCCAGAGTTTTCTGTCTCATGTTCTTAACCCCTTTCAACCTCAACTCAGCTCATCTCCCCTCCACTCTGCACTCCCTTCTCCCCCTTTGGTCTCACTTTAAGGACCAATGATCTCCCACTTAGGAGAAACAAAATGCTCCAGCTGAGTCTCATGCCATTGTTGTGCCGAGGCAAGGCCGAGCTTAAGGATGGACAATGGCACAAATAGAGGGTGAGACACAGCTCACACTATAGGTGGTGCCTTGTGGGGAAATAACAGTCACAAATACAAGCTCTATGTAACCTGTTTGCTGCGGTTCCTCTGTCTGAGGGCCAATATTCATCATCCAGTGACAGGTCTAACTATGTGCTGAATGATACCTGATGTCTTCAGAGGGGCTACATTCACAGTCATCCACATCTACATGATATGGGTGAGATAAAGACAGACAGGGACATCACACTACAAACAGGAAAAGTCTTTCTATAAAAAATATCTTTGTGAGACAGACAGAACAATAGCTATGACTATAGCTAGTGTTTCAACTCATCTGTACCAGTAGTGTCAGCCTCCAGACAAAACAGAACCACAAACGCATGGACACACCCTCACTTTCTCACAGAACAGCACCATCATCCAGGCCTTGACATTATCACAACTCAGGAGGCTTCCAGCAAAAACAAGGAATCAAAACACAGACACTTACCACATAAACATACACTTTCCAAACAGATGTGGCCTGTATGACCTGATTTACAATGAAGTAAACAGTTAAAGCCGCACATCTCACTCCAACACCTTAACACCTGACATGCCTCTCATAAATAAGACTGGCCAGAGACTCCCACATAATTTACACCTTGGCTATCTACTAAGCTAACATGTAACAGGTATCCAATCCATTTTTTACTATGCAGAGCTCAGCACTCACTGGAAAAGATAGACGTGCAAAAGTTAGGCCAGAAGAAGGGGGCGGGGGAAC
This sequence comes from Brachirus orientalis, assembly GCA_016785285.1. NCBI lineage: Eukaryota > Metazoa > Chordata > Actinopteri > Pleuronectiformes > Soleidae > Brachirus > Brachirus orientalis. The sequence continues at coordinate 13,808,085 of JAFBJR010000150.1, forward strand.
TTCAAAAGCTTGCAAGAAAGGCTTGGATTTTGAGAGGTTATGTAGGGATTCAAGCTCTCTCGACCTGGAGTAATGTATGTGCATATATGTTGGCGTGTATGTGCACAGGAGAGTGCATGTGGATGACCCTGGCCTGGGGCATAGCCTTGCCTATAGCCACAGCCCAGCTCAGATCAAGGCCCACAGCCAGGAGTTCCACTTCTACGTCTGCCATAAATCGCCCTGCCTTTGTCTGTTCTTTCTTTCACTGGCTGAAACTTATCCTTTTCCATTAAGAGTGATGGATCAGCAGCTCTCAGGGTGTAAGAGACTCTGAGGTTACAGGTCCTTGCAAAGATTGTACTTTGCACTGCAGATGTTGAAGAAATATACACACACACATACATCCATAGACGCCCCTACACCAAACCCACTAATACATTAGAAGGCACAAATGAATAAATGGGGGCTTGTTTGATGTTTAAATAATCTCTGATTGCCGGTATGCATCTGCAATGATAACTCTTTCAGGCTTGTGAAAGAACAACATTGTATTTAAAAAAAAAAACGCAAAACAAAAAATATTTTTTCAGTTGCAGTCCTAAGGTTTATTTAACATGCGCTCCCTCTGGATTTAGCAGCATCTGTGCTCCCTCTGGCGGCTGCTTTCTGCTATGATCACTTGAACTGCCTCCACACTGAGGTTGACAATAATGTATTTGCTTGTTCACTAGGTCCAAAAAAAAAAAAAAAAACTCAAATACACTGTGAGATCACATTCTGTGTCAGTCATAAACATTGCATTAACAATTAAAAGAACCAACAACTGCTGTAATTTTATATGTATATGTAAATTATAGACTACCATTAAATTAACATGGATTATGTTCAACCAACAACAGGTAAAAGGAATGCAAACCAGGAATTGTCTTCAGCCAAATGAGTTGGCTGTAGGTGCGTCACGATAAAGATAATAGTTTGGCAAGAGATGTTACAGAGCCGCTTCACATGTTGCAACAACAACCTGAGATCAGCAGATGTGGTGTGTGTGTGTGTGTGTGTTTACAGTAAGGTGTGGACTGTGTTTTTCTATGTATGAAAGTGTTGAAATTCAGGTTGTTGAGATGATCAATAGCTTTAATATCACAGCAGAAGATCCAAAATATCAAATATCCATAAAATTAGACTATTCTGTCAAGGAAGGGAGGCAGGTCATGCTCAGAACTGAGGCTTCAGCAAAGTAAAGCCTGACATAGGATTTAGAGCAACATAAGGAAATGGCAATAACCCTATATCTGAATGCAAATGATCACGTACGATCCAGTTTAATCCTCGGGCACAGAACACATTTAAATAGTGGAGGTGTATAAATATTCTAACATAACATTATCTGAAGAAGTGGTGGTGGCGCTGCGTGATGTTGCCCTCAGGTGGTGAGAGTGTAAAACAGCAGCCTTGAATGTGAAAATGTGAAGTCCATCAAGCAGCTGAAAGATTCAGTAGTGATGCTTTCATCTGTTCGCGTGTATAGAGGCCCATTTGTGTTTGAATGAGTCGTATTTTTGATTTAGTCTCTCTCTCTCTCTCTCTCTCTCTCACTCTCTCTCTGTGTGTGTGTGTGTGTGTGTGTGTGTGTGTGTTTGTGTGTATTTTCTTGTACTTGCTGCAGAGTGAGGACCAAAAATCCTATAAACCCTACAAAGTGAGGACATTTTGGCTGGTCCTCACTTTTTTCACCCCTTAAAAGGGTTTTTCAGGGTTAAGACCTGGTTTTAGGGTTAGGTTAGAAGTGGGTTAGGGTTAGGCATCTAGTTGTGATGGTTAAGGTTAGGGTAAGGGACTAGGGAATGTATTATGTCTATGGGGGTCCTCACTTGGATAGAAGCGCAAACGTGTGTGTGTGTGTGTGTCTACTTGTATTTGTAGCCTTTTAGGACCTTTTTTGGCACAAACGCTGACCAGTAGTCCCCGTGGAGACCAAAACCTGGTTCTAATGTGGCTGAACTCCAATTACAGTTAAAGGTAACCTCTGTTTAGACCACCCAAGTGAATTAAAATCAACACAGTGTCCCAAAAAGAATAGTGTGTGTGTACCTGGCATTCCTTATGTTGTGGGGATGTAAATCTGTTTACATTCTCATCATGGGGACCTGTCTTTCTTATGGGGACAAATATCAAGTCCCCATAACGTAATTGACTACATATTAAAGTGAAGACATGTTTTAAAGTTAGGCTGAGGTAAGGTTAGGATAAGGTTCGGGTAAGGATTAGGGTTAGGCCAGTAGTAATTATGGTAAAGGTTGGAGTAAGTCTCCAGGAAATGAATGTAAGTCAATGAAGTGTCCTCTGTAGTGTGTGTGTGTGTGTGTTTGTGTGTGTTCTTGTATTTGCTACAAAGTGAGGTCATTTTGACAAAGTGAGGACATTTTGGCTGGTTCACCCCTTAAAAATGCCTTTTTATGTTTTAGGGTTAGGATTAGAATTGGGTTTAACTTGGGGTAAGGGTTAGTGTTAGGCATCTAGTTGTGATGGTTAAGGTTAGGGTAAGGGGCTAGGGAATGCATGATGTTTATGAGGGTCCTCACTCTGATAGAAGCGCAAACGTGTGTGTGTGTGTGTGTGTGTGTGTGTGAGAGACGCACATGCGCAGTGGTCGGATGAGCGGTGGCCTTTGTCTTGGAATGTTGGCCTCATGCGCTTGTGCATTTCTCCGCCGGACAGCGGAGGCACATAAAGCCTGGTAAATTGCACCAGGGCAATAAAATGGCAATAAAGTGACAACAACAGTGCATTAATCCATCACCAGGGAGCGCTGAAGGTACTGTAAAGAGCTCGGGCTGGAGCCGGGAATGATTTCTTGGGTTTATCAGCTCAGCGACTGCAGCGCTCACTCAGCATGACAGGGGGCAGTGGGGAGCTGAGAGGGGCAGAGTTTCTCCCTCTCGACCAGGCCTGTTATGATATCAGGCAGGTAGGACATGATCATTATAATAACACACAGCAAATATATTGAGTGGGCAAGCTTCTTTTAATTATAAGACCGAATTAATAAAGTGAAGGAATGAAGCTTTCAACTGTCAGGGGGCTAATGGAAATCCCCAGCTCTCTGCCTCTTTTAGCTTAGCTGTATTTCCAATAGTAATTTCCAAGACATGTTCTCACAAGGAGGCAGAGCGTCCTTGTTGGAGCAGTACAGCCCCTCTGGCGTGCAGCCCACCCCTCCTCCTGGCTTCCCGTGGCTCTTGGAAAAAGAGAGCTGTGTTCAGGAGCACCTGGATTTATGTGGGGGGACTAGAAGCAGCAGGTGATGGAAACTGCTGGCCCAGTAGGCTGCCTGTGGCCAGGGGGCTCTGGCAAAGTAGTAAGTAGGCCCAGTGGGTCACGCTGTCATTTCCTGTTTCTCTACCCTTTTACTCTCATTTTACTGTTCTTCAATTCCAGCCTGCCTTCCTGCTAGAATCACTTCCTCCAATAGGAAACAGATGAATAGCCCAGTCTGAGGTGGACACGCTTTGCCCTTCCCATCATCAAGTCAGGACATCTGACATACATTTTCACATAGTTGGGGCCAAAATAAGCCATTTAAAATGTAGTAATACGGCCTTGCAAACAAAACAATCAACTGTTATTTTCTAGGCCTGTTAACATCTAAATGAAACTTTCCTCTTTAACAGGATTGTTGATGTTGCCTTGAGGTAAAAGCATTTGCTTCAGGTTTCAACTTGGATGCCTAAGCACTGGTTACCTGCCTTACCACTGACACAGAGTCTTTGATTTTGCGCCTGCAACTTGGTGTTTTTCACTGCTGACATGATAATAAATTTAAGAACACACACAGAATAACCTTTGAGAGAGTCTCTGGTGTAAACATTTGGACCTCCTCTTCCCAGATGAAACCACTAGCCGGTTTGCCGTCAGCTATTCCACAGAAACAGCATTCTAAACTGAACCAGGTGTGTGCATGCCACAGCGAGGAGGTCAAAAGTGAAAACACATGATACACTCTTTCTTCTTCTTCTCTTTCTCTTTCCCATTCTTCTTCCTCTATTAACCACTGTGTGATGTAAAAGGAAAAAGAAAGAAGGCTGTACTAAAATGGCTTATTAAACCGTCAAGTAATGCTTATGTAATGTGTGGCTCAGTTCATGGTGAACAGATTTCAGATCGGGGAAACAAAAGTGCATTAAAGCTGGAGGGAAGACTTTTAGTTAGTTAGTTAGTTAGTTAGTTAGTTAGTTAGTTAGTTAGTTAGTTAGTTAGTTAGTTAGTTAGTATGCATTCCCTAACATCTCTTCCTAACCTCATCCATCTAAATTAAATGCCTAACATCACATCAAACCTTATCCTACTTTGAACTTCAACCCAAGCCTAACCCTGACCCTGGAAGTCATCACTCAGGAAAAAGCCTTTAGTATTTGCCATAATGTCCTCACAACCATAGATATGCACACACACACACACACAAACAGAGCTCATGATCACATACTGTATATAATTAGAAACATAAGCTGAAAGCATCTCTCGGAGAAATGTATGCCTCTAACTCTAGCTGTCAGGTGCGTAGTATTGAGAACCTGTCTTTGAACTAGTTTGAAGCTGCTAATTCCCCTGCTCTTTTGTCATGATTATGAAGTTAAATATTAGCTTAGACAGCAGCAGAGCTTTATTAATGGAAACACACTACAGTGTAGTGTAGAGGGCAGTGAGAGGAGGGACAGGCGGGGTTAGGAGGGAAGAGGGTGGCATCTATGTCCATGAGTAGAGAAGACATTGTTTGGACTGCTCTTCTTCCCAGAGTTTCTCACAGTTTCTGGACCCCCGTCACACTGGGTTTATTTCTGGCCAGCAGTTGAGATGAAGGACTCAATGTTTAGACATGAACTGTTTGGATAAATTGGTGTGTATGTATTACAGATTTTAAGTAAAGCCCTGTATCACTTGTGCAACCTCAGAAGTGTGACACCTTAGACACATTATATTTCACCAGGACTCAACCATGAATCAGCAGAAAGACTGTCGTCTTCTATTTCACTAAGTTTTATTACAAATGTGTTTACTGCTAATCAGTCTAATGGACTAGACTGTGAGCACTTGAATGTGTTTAACGTATCCTGTTGGCCTCAGCAGATGACAAGGCCCGTACAAGGATGTCAGTTGTTACACTGAATTACAAAGCCTATTCAAGAACCTGTCAAGATCCCTTTATCCTGTGTGGGGTAGCATCTATGACTTCTCTTATGTGTTAGATTTGTTTTGCCACACAGTTTTATAAAGTATTTATCAAGGCTTTATAAGCCACTAAAATTATAATCAGTCCAGACGCCACTTCCAGCGGCAGACCAGGCCATGTTGTTGAAGGCTCACACTGCTGAGAACTAGGCAAAGATGTGTTGCATTTTAAGTTCTGCTAAAATTAATGGGACTTGTGGATCATTTGCTCTTCAACATCTTCCAGTGAAATAAATACTACAACAGAAAATCCTATAGATTTCATGGCCTCTCTGAAGTCTAATCTCTGATGGAAATAGAAAGAACCTAAACCCATGATGTAAGATGTGTGAAGTTCTACGGTGGACAGATGAGATTTTTCTTTCACCCACTTTCACCAAAAGGAGGCTGTCCCAGCTGGATTTGTCTTACTGAGTTACTGTGTAAGCCTTGCATACTGATCCTCAAGCATATAAAAACTTGCACATTTATATACAGTGTAACATTAGCTAGTTTATGACTTTGCATCAGTGGAGGCTGCCTATGGCTAGGAGCAGAGGCAGGACAATGTTTACGGTCATTGGTGGGTCAAAGACTGTCAGGGCTCAGGGCAGGCAGAGAGCCAGCGTCTGTACGTGTCTGCTCTGAATGTTAATGGATTAACGCTCGCTACACATTCGGCTAGACTGGGAAACTCAAGATGACTTTTAACATGAAAGGCCGCCAATAAGTCGCCATCATAAATTCAGGGACACATGCTGTCTGTTGCGGTGCAGCAGTGAGGTGTGTTTCCTCGGGGAGGCCAGGGCTGAGAGACTGTGTGATGGAGGACAGGGGAGCAGGTGGGCTCTGGATTGGTTGACCTTGCCTCTCAAACGCCACAAGATATGATCAGAGTATGCTGGCAGCTGTGGCCTTGCTTAACAACAGCCAAGGTGTCATGTGGAGCAGGTACACTACAGTACTGCAGTTTTCCACCTACAGTCATACAGTCACCATCCCTCATTCACTGTACACTCCTTTTGTAGTGTGATTTAAACTAACACCCTGCTGATTTAGCATTTTCCATCACAAGAAAAGCCCATTCAGTTACACAATTTTTCCTTGTAATTGCTGTAAGCGAGTAACTTAGGCTTGTCTAATGTGAATTTCCACATGGCAAAGAGAGCTGCAGTTGTAATGCTCTCACACTGCAGCGACAGCCCCAATCACTATGTGTAATTTAGCAGCAGGGGACAATGAGCTAATCTTGCAGGAGAGCATATACTCCCAATTTAAAATCAATCAAGATGCATTTGGATTTTTAGTACCTCTACTTGAGCTGTGCTGTAAATAAGGGCTGGGTTTGGAGCACACAGTTGTTGTGTGCCTGCATGAGGGGGATTCACAACACATTTCCCTGCAAAGTTTCACACACATTTTGACACTAATATATACAAATTTTCCTAATAATTTTTGCTGCTGCACTTGCAAGTAATTAGATACAGTATAATTATGTCAGTGGGTGATTTCTAGTCTTTTTTTTAAGAACTGACTGATAAGCAATCACTAGCACCAGTATGGTTTTAAATACTTAAGAAAAATAAGTGGCACATGCGGGAACCAGAAAAGTAACGGTGTTGGAATTTGTAATCCAATTATCTTATTTAAGTGAATAAAACACTGTGCTGTGGTTTCCTATGATTTTCTGTCTCTGACCATCAAGGACTTACTTAATGCCCACAATTTTTTTTGCTTTCTCTCCGCAAATTAATTTATGGTCTAATTACTGGACAAGCCTCCAGATATGAAGGAGCACAAATCATTAGTCCTTACCAGATGGCAGAAAAACGGCACAGGATAATTGAAAATCTAGAAGTGGATCAATATTTAGAAGCCCAAGGTTACATGAAGTATGACACTACTATTAACATGGAAAAATTATGCATTGCATACACAGACAAATTGGCCGCTGTTATTTGACGGTGAATGACTACTGAGTGAAAAGCTTCAAGTGCCGGCTAGTCAATTACAAAGACACCGCACTCGCTTTAAATTATCAAGTACATATGCTTGCAGCTCAATACCATTGCAGTCCATGTGCATACATACAGCCGCACACTCATGTATGGTTTTGGCCAGGGGCATGTGGATCATTTGTGGATGTCCCTTTTGCGACTGAATGTACTATAAAGACTCGGAGCCCCAACATGTAACAGACCACTGCTGGCCCAACCCACCTTTCTCCAGCATTTACTTCTGGCCTGTTAAAAATGATATCAGCTCATGGAGAGCAAGCATTAGCATTTGCATTTTATTGGAAGCATAGAGATTTAGAGCAGAGGATATATCAGCTCTGAGCAGACAGAATTAGTTAACAATGCATTACCTGCCTTTTATGGCAGCTATAACTCTTTCCCCTGGTGGGGAGTGGAGATGAAGAGAGGAGTTGGGGGGCGAAGGGGAAACACAGCCAGCAGAGTGTCGGCAGTGAGAAGCACGGCGCAGCCGAGAGGGACATTTAGAAGGAAGAAGCTTTGTCTGTGGTGCTTTACTGCACATTAAGTGTGATAGCCGCCCAAATTAGAGCATCACATCGCAATCACCCTCACACAGATCAGTGGCCTGTGCTCAGAGATGATGCACCAGTCATCACTGCAGACCTTTACGTCTGTTGGCAAGAAAGGAACTGTAGGCACAGCTGTTTGGCAGCTGTGCTTACAGGATCACAGCAAAAGAAAGACCACATCATATTACACTGGCCTCTGCGATACTGTTGATTTTCGACATATAGAGAGATTTTTCACAGTTTCCTTGGAACCAAAGACTGTGATTTTTTTTGTTCATATACAAGGTTGTAATGCATTGTGCTGTGATATATTCTTATCTGTATGAGTGCACTTTTATTTCTTTGTTGTTTTAGCGATATCCTTGAACACGCTGTGTTACACTGATGAGGCCCACTGCAGCAGTGCCTTCCCTTACCACAGCTGCACAGTAGCTCCCCTGACGCTCATTTAATGTTATGTGTTGCAGGATGGCACACCTCTGCTGTGGGCAATACCCACTGGAACTCATTTTCACTAAAAGTTGCTGGTATAAGAGGGGATATGTTTGAAGTGCAAGGAGGCAGTTTTAAATAAATAAATAAATAAATAACACCAAAACTACAGCTATATTTTACCACACAGTTCCTGTTGAGTTGAAAAGCAGACTTTGCAAGGTAGATGTAGACATCAACAGCAGTGTTATTGTTTCCCATTAAAGATACTGCAAGTCTAACAAAAGATTCATTGAAATGTTTCAGTCAAAATATCAAATCATATCTAAATGCTGTATAAATAAATCTGTGAGTGCATCTGTAAAAGCTGACACTTAACTAAACAAGGTACCAATTGCTCCCTATCGACCCTGCCAGACGATAGTACACACTCGTTTTAAATGGCTCATAGGTGATTTTCCTCATTTAGATGTTTGGCATCAATGAAGATTCACTCTGCGAGCCTGTTCACCACAGACCAGAACTGCCTCTACATCTGTATTTGCCACACACATCACAGGCAAAGCTCCCATGAGTACCACTGTGGCATTCCCAACCAAGCCTTCTGGCCCAGGTTTGTCAGCAGACAGCTCCAGGCTCCATAAAACAGCCTGCTGCTCGCTCCCTTTGCCCAGCTTAATTGTCCCAGGGGCTGGAAATTTACTAGTGACCTTTGCATTCCATTTGGAGTGTAAAAGGCTTTTTTGCTCGGAAAATTCCATCACGTTAGACGTAGCTGAGCAGCAGTGTTTTGTGTGTGTTTGTCAGAGAGAGCTAGAAAGATAGTCTCTGTGAAAAGCAGTGAGAAAGAAAAATAGGGTGGTGGGAGAAGAACCAGGATTTGTGTCAACATTCACTGTAGATTATTACTTATATATTGTAGTTATTTCCAGAAACCGAGACAATACTCTTATGTAACATTTGTTTTCTTCAGCTTAGTAGTAAACAAGACACATTTTTGTTAAGAACAAATTTTCAGTTTTGCTTTAGTGGACAGATTGTTTTTCACCTCACATGTCAAGTCCACCTTTAATGGAAAGCAGTTGGTGTTGTCTTCTTATATTTCTTCAAGTAAATTTCAAATGGATACAAATTAGCTTTCCTCACACATAGCAGCATTAAATGCAGCATTTTGTGTATTTGTTTTTCTTTTTGTAGAAGCTTTGTGTTGTTTAAATGGATTGTTTGTAAGTTTTTAAGACAGTTTAATTGAGATAAAACTGAGGGGAGCATACTTCTGTAACGTTTTTTAAGATCTGTTTCAGCCTTTCATACTGTGCCTGATACTTTTTCAAACTCTACTAAAATGCAAACTAAATCTGTGTTAGTAACAAATGTGCATAACATGGGTTTGTAGACCCACAGGTGGTTTCAGCAGATGTAAAAGACTCGCTAATGAACATTACAAAATATCATGTCCATGTGAAAGCAGCATAGTAAGAGTGATCAGAGTAGAATTTTTGTGTCCAACTGTGAATAACTTGAATAGAAGTAGCTGACTTTTAAACTGGTGTTATTTAACAGTGCCATCTGCTGGGTGGTGAGCGGCTGGTGCTCTTCATCAACAAAAAAACCATAAAAGAAATTGTTCCAATTTGACAGGAACACAAACAGCTTTTGTCTCCTATTTGTGACTTTTTTTTCACTCTAGGACACTAATCCTAAAGGAAAAGCCAACTGACATCAACAGTAATTTTATTAAAAGGGAATTAGTGCCCACACGCTTTCAACAGTTAATTCATAGTTCTTTTATTTAAAAAAAAAAAAAAAGCTGCCCAGCAATAACTGACAAACCCCAACAGAGAGGACAAAATATTTTTAATGAATGAAAAAGCCTTCAGTCTAAAAGATTGTGTAATGTATGAAGAGGAGAATGCCACTGCCTTCATACATGACATCTGATAAAGCTTAAATACGGAGGGCACATTTTCATTTCAGTCTCTTCACATTATGAATTTGGTCCCAAGAGACACTGTTCAAGCAGAGCATATCAAACTGTGAATAACAATTGACCTCAACTTGGCAGGCAGCAACATTGTCCCACAGGGTTTAAAATACAGTTTATTTAGTAATGACTGTCACAGCACAATTCAGAAAACCTTTTAAAAAAGAAAAAAAATCATGACATGAATGATCAAGAACATGCCAATTGCTAAATGCGCTTAACTGTTAAAAATATATTTTTATATTTTTATAACCTGTGTCAAAAACTGCATTGTTGCCATCATCTAGGTTGGTCACGCAGTCCACTCTTTCAGCCACAAGGTGGCAGACCTCGCTGGCTGCATTTACTCTGGATACAACGGGGACTATCTAACCTGTGAGACTGAGACTGGACCAAAGATGAACAGTGAACACGGGGGGGAAACCAGGTACAAAACTCTGTAAACTGTTTTATTGTCCTTTTCGTCAACTGGTGGATAAAGACATTAAAAACACACCATACAATTCATAAAACTTGGATAAACAAAAAAAAATTATAAAATGAACAAGGATATCATCACTACATTATATAGACAATGATCGGCCGGTGTCCTCAGCAATTTTGCAAACTTACAAGTTACTATACCCCAGTAGAGAGTATAAATTGGAAATCTACAAGAGATAAAGACAAAAAATGGAAGTGATTACACAGTAAGAAAATGCTCCTGTGGTTGTACTGAATGTCAATACTACAGACTCATTTGGGTCCTTGAAGGTAAGGGGTGCACTGCTTTAATTTGGTCGGGGATTGTGCACCCATCTTGGGACAAAGTGTGTACCAACTCTGACCCTCAAGACTATTTTATTTTGACATGACTATCTGCACATGAAGATGAATAATTACCAACTTAAATCACATCCTGTAAGCACTAAAATAAGATGTGTAACGACATAAAAAAAAGATGGTAAAAGAATACAAAGACAGAACAGCAGGAACCCTCCCACAGTAGCATTTAACCCATGTCCGCTATAGCTTCTCCTCCTGTCAGATGGATTCTTCTTTAGCAGTCTGGGGCCCTTGTGCTCTGTTGTAGGACATGGTAAAAAAGGAAGGGTGGAGGTTGGGTGTGAAAAATGTCTGAATCAAGCTTGTCCCTGCAGAAGAGGACAGGAGGTCCCATTTCCTCCTGAAGTGATGCATTCATGCACTGACAGCGTCCTTCTCCTTCTTGTCTCCGTCTTCATGCCAGGTGAGACGTTCCTCATAAAAGGCTATGACAATTTGAGGGCACTTATGATTAGCCTCCTTGGCAAGCACAAGATCAGCCTCATCAGAATCTTTCCTGCAAGAGAGTAGGTCCAAATATTGCCTTTAAAATTCAACATTCAACACTGCATCTGCTGTAGGTACTCTGGCAACAAGTGAAAACAGTTTGTAATCACAAACACATCATTAAACACTGTCCACCATTAAGGCCAGGTGTGTCAGTCAGTTCCTAAAAGTCAGAGATCTTGTGCTTTGATGACAGAAAGTAGAGTTTCTTATTGTATATTCAAAGTAAAGGCCTGTTTTCAGTTTCCTTACTATGACAGGCAGATGAAGTGATTCATAAATTTGATGACCTTTCCACAACCTTTTCTTAGGTCACAAAAACATGGTCACTCTCTTTTAAGTCAGCTAACAGTTAAGGACTGAATTGTATGAGGTGACTTATAATTTATATATGAATTCAAAAGGTAGTAGTGTTAATGAGCAAATTGCCAGTAGCAAGCAGTGACACAGTGAGCTTAACCTCTAAAAAAAAAAAAAAAAAAAACCCAAGCATGACAACTTGTAGCCAGTAAAAATTCAACTTTATTTTCAAATAATGTTGTTTAGTAAATAATGTTGAAATTGTCCTTATAGTGTGTGGTAAATTTGTAGTTAAACTGAATGTAACAACTTTAAGGCAAATATTAAGGTTTACACACATTTTGAGAGGAAAGCATCAATAAACCTACCACTTCATAAGAAACATTAGGTCCCCACAAGAGTCAGTTGCTCCAATGATCTTCTCTGGCTCAAGTCCTCTTTCAAAGCCACGCGCAACAAGAATGTCATCCTAAAATACAAAGACAGAACACAAAATCCACTTTTATAATTTATTTCAATTTATGCAGTCTTTCACTTTTCATCCTAAGTTCTTATAAAATTTAAGTTTGTATTAATAATTAATCTTTAAAGTAAACTCTAATATTTACAGATTATACAGGCTTTTATTTCCTTGTTTTTCTTTTTTGTTTTTTTTATAATTGTACCATTATGATGAGTGTCCCATTGTCAGTCAATGAATTCAAAAGTCAGCAGATACAGGAAGGCTCTTTAAATGTACCAATGGAAACTTTTCAGCACATTTAAGTCTTTCTTCAGAAATTGGATAATTATCAGCTACTAAAAAAGCAAACCTACAGATGCAATAAATATATTTACAAATATAATAATGTAAATTTTGTAAATATTTACTATATTCTCTTGACAGTTTTATTATACTACAGATTTGTTCGACCACATTATGCTTAAATTGCCAGCAAGATGCCATTTTCATACACAAACCTATTACACACCTCCTTTTTCTTTTTGGATTTACTTCCACCTTCCTCCTCATCGTCTGAGCTTCTCTTCTTTGAGCTACTTGAGTCTTTGGACCGTCCTGAGGAGCCCATGGTTGTTTTGCTCCCACTGCTTGGTGTTGAGCTTCCACTGCTGCTTTTCTTGTAAGTCTTCATGAATTCTGAAATTAGCTCAGGACAATCCAGATTCTTCTCTGGCTCCCATGTGTTATGCTTACTGAGAAAGAGCAGATTTTTAACAGTCAGTGTCATTGCAACAATCTATATTTAAGAAAATCAAAAGTACTTGATATGAACAACGATGTTAACATCTTAGGAATTAAAATGCTTTTCCTGGGTGCAACTAACCATTATTTTCATGTTCAATTAATCTCTCAATATTTGTTTGAGCCATAAAACATCAGAAAACGTTGCAAAAGTTGGTCAGCGTTTACCATACCTCAAAATTATGATTAACTTAAAAATGTCTTGCTTTGTTCTCAAATTGAAGTTATTTAATGTTGAACAGGTCTGTGTTATATGACGCACAGAAATCATAAAATATTCACATTTAATAAGCTCAAAAATCAGAGCTCTTTGTAGCATGTTATTCATGCAACTTTACATACATGGGGTTAAACCACCATAGAAAAAATGTTGTATGCATAGAAGTAGTTGACTTTGTGTGTGTGTGTATATAAAATGATGTACACTTTCTCTTACAGCTCAAGATGATGGACTCTCCTCTTTCCTCTCAGTCTACCAAAATGGCCAGACTCCAAAGATACTGAGCCACTTATATCTACACTGGAGCCTGTACTAGTTATAATTCAACTTACTCCGAGTATCCTTTCCACTTCAGGAAGAATTCAACTCTGCCTTTCACCACCCTCCTGTCCAGCACCTTCTCCACAACATATTCTTCTTCATCAGATGATGAGGACTCCTCTTCGCGAGACTTTTTGCCCATTGTAAACTTTGTTGTTTAACACTACGCTGTTGCAGGCCAGAGGTACTTCCCTGTACAAGGTGGAAGGACATGGAAGCTAGCATTATATAGAGAGCACAGATTGATACGCTGCCTAAATTGTAGTAACTAAATAATGTCAGATACAAAGAAAGAACGTGTAGTTAAAGAAGAAACCCACATTCCATTATCGCCAATTCAAAGTGCAGCATACGCGGCAAAATGAAGACAAAACTCCTATAAAACAGACGACTGGACACAAATATGTAACACGCGACTCGTAGAGATACACTAGGCATTGAAAAACAGTCCGAAAACTTAAATAAATCCACACAATTAAGAAGGAAATATTTGTTTGCTAGGCGACTAGCTAGACGCTAGGCATGAAAGCAAGCTCGCCAAAGCAGGCAGTTGCAAGCTAACGCTTCATGGGGCTAACACTAGCTGATTTAACACACAAAACACACAAACGTACATACACACTTACAGCACCGCGAACTTACTCTGATGTGTGAAACATGTCTTACCTTTTGGGTGCGTGGACCGCCGGTAATCCTAGCGACAACACGTATTTTCAGAGATATGTAGACTAGACGGCCAACGTTGAAGCTACTTTAGCATTTAGCCTAGTCCACATATAGGTGCTGTGCGCTTGTCTGTACGTAAAAAGCGCGCGTTTAAGGCGCACAATGAACGTACCCGCCCCATATTCAGCTGATGACCTACTAAGCTGATGTGTTTGTATTATTATTACGCGTGTTGCCACAATACCAGCTACATGTTCACGTTATGTACATGTTTGATGTGATACGTTGATGTGACACAGTGAATACCCCAACAAGGAAATATTTGTGTTTAGTTAAGGTTTTCCCCACAAGTTTCAATTCAGATAAATTCAGAATCGATGATTCTTGGTTCGCTCATTTTGCTTCCTCTTTAAATGCAATCATATTGTTCTCTTTAAAGATTTGCCGATCTGGAGTCAAGAGACAGACACATTTCATCTCTCATAATATCTCATTAAACAAAAGGACTATTTTTCATCATGATGAAATGCCCACTTATCGCTTATCGCTATTGGATGTGGGCAGTGATTGACCGAGTAAGATCCAATCAGGATCCATCTGCTGCCGACGACAGACTGCAGCGGGAACCACTGACCAATCGTACTGTGAAATGGGTGCATCTTTACTATTTATTGTTCTGTTGCGTTGTAGGCTGGTGTAGTTTCAAGCAGAGCACCTCGATTCGGGCGATTCACGTTGAGACACCATGTCGATGCCAAAAGATGTAAGTATCGGAAAATATTGTTTACGTGTTTCACTTCCAGTTTAGAGCAATACGTGCACGTTTAACGCTCACATGCAAACAGTTGGTGATGAATGCAGGCTGCTTTGTAGACGATCATCGGTTGCACTGCCGCCATTTTGTAGCAGATAGTCCTCGTGGCCATTTGTTCATGTGGATTATGTTCTGGTATAGATTACAGCAAACGCCCGTGACATCCTATTATAAATGAAATACATATCGTTGCGCAATCTAACTGTAACATTTGGTGTTTGCGTGTAGCTTGACTAATACATTTCCGAACACGGGCCTGATGAGTCGGCTAACGTTAATGGCGGCGACGTAGTCCTCCACCCCGTTTAGAGATTTGGTGTGACGCAGGGTAAATCGATGCAATGAGTGGTCTACATTGAATATTGAAACTACACGATGTGCGCATTGTTGCTTTTAAACACCGACGAATGTAATCTGATGATCTTTGTTCGCTGCATAGGTCCCACGTGAGCCAGAACAACTGCGCAAGCTGTTCATCGGGGGGTTGAGCTTTGAGACCACAGACGAGAGCTTGCGGGCCCATTTTGAGAAATGGGGCAGCCTTACGGATTGTGTGGTAAGTCTGGATTGCTAAAATCTGCGGTGATCAGTAAATTGCTAAAAATTTTTTGTCGTTAATTGTAGACCATGTGTTTTGGTTTGTAATGCGCTTGTAGTTTTGTATGGAGCTGTATATCTAACATGCTGATAAGTAAAATGTATTACAACGCTGGGGTGGGGGGGGGGGGTTTGAGTATTGTTCCAGTACTGAAATGTGAATAGGTTGGAGGATAATTTAAGATGCTTCTATCAGGTCATGAGGGACCCAAATTCCAAGCGATCCAGGGGCTTTGGCTTTGTAACCTACTCATCAGTAAAAGAAGTTGATGATGCCATGGCTGCTCGTCCCCATAAGGTTGATGGGAGAGTGGTGGAGCCCAAGCGTGCCGTTTCCAGAGAGGTTGGTTGACATAACTGCCATTCTACACAATGTTTTTGTGTTTTTAAGTAGTGTACATTCTTAAAGTTGTTGTTTTTGTTTTTGATCTCAGGACTCTAACCGTCCAGGTGCTCATGTAACAGTCAAAAAGATTTTTGTTGGAGGCATCAAAGAGGATACGGAGGAGTCACATCTGCGAGATTATTTCCAGCGTTTTGGCAAAATTGAAGTCATTGATATCATGACAGATAGGAACACCGGCAAGAAGAGGGGCTTTGCCTTTGTCACATTTGATGATCATGATGCAGTTGACAGGATTGTCAGTAAGTAAAAATCTCTTTCAGTTTGTGTCATGTGTTAAACTTGTCTTAGTTGGCTTCTAAATGTGGTTTTTTTTTTTTTTTTTTTTTTTCCACAGTCCAGAAATACCACATAATCAACCTTCACAACTGTGAAGTACGGAAGGCCCTGACAAAGCAGGAAATGCAGAATACAGGAATGGGTATGAGAGGTAGGCGTTCAGTCTACATAATGCAATAAGTATTATATTTTTTTTTGTTGTAGTGAATTTCCTAAACTAATTGTGGGCCCCCCTATTTTTTTTTTGTTCAGGCCGCAGCACTGGTGGTGGAAGACCCTATGATTATGATAGAGGCTTCAACCAGAGTGAGATTTGTTATCATTCAACATGGATTGCTGTTTTTAGTTGTCCCCTTTTGTCTTAAACAGTTTTTGACTTTTTAGGTGGTAGGGGTAGATATGGAGATGGCCCTTATAATTGCAATGGAGGGGATGGCGGTAAGTAGACTTTCTCAAGTTGAGTTTTCCTTCATGATAGTCTGGCTATTTGCTCAAAGATTATTTTGTTGTAGGCTATGGAGGAGGTGGTCCTGGTGGATACAATAATGGTGGCAATCGTGGTTACAACCAAGGGTACAACCAGGGCGGAGGTGGAGGTGGAGGCTATGGAGGGAATGGATATGACAATGGTTACGGTGAAGACATTTTGTCCAAGTGTGAGAATGGCTTCTAAGTTTTCTATCCAACATGAATTTTGAGTGTATATTTTTAATTTATACAGGTAATTGCGGCGGCGGCGGTGGTGGTGGCGGCGGTAACTACAATAACATGGGCCACTATGACCCCCAGGCCTCTAACTTTGGCCCAATGAAGAACAACTTTGGTGGTGGCGGCGGCGGTGGTGGTGGCAGTCGGAACTTTGGTAAGTCTATAGACTACAAATGTCATTTGTGTTGCCATTTTGTTTTGCACACTATGTATTAACTGAGGTTGCCTTTTTCCCTTTCCATTCCCCAGGCGGATATGGTGGTGGCTCAAGTAATGGTGGATATGGCCGTCAAGGACGATTTTGAGATGTGGACGGTAAGAATGAAGTCATGCCCGCACCCTGAATGTTATATCATGAAGCCAGAGTTTGTAGTTGCAGGGAATCGTAAAGTGCAGATAAAGTTATAAAAATCACTCTGGATCTCAGGTTATATAAAGTCAGTGCACGGTTAACAATGTTGTCCCATATTGTTCAACAGGACTGAGTACTTAGGAGAGGAGAGCAAGGAGAGGAGAGCAAGCGAAGGGACAGGGCAGCTGCAGGTTTTCCTCCTAAATCTGCTCAGCCAAACAGTTGTGGCAGGTTACAGCTGCTGCAAGAAGAGATGTACAGTAGATAATGGAGGGTCTTCGTTTAAATATGTTTTCTTTTTTCAAACTGTTTCTGGAAAGCAAGCATTCCATTGAGGTTTTATGTAGATTTTTCTTTAAGTCTGGTTTTTATTTGTAACTGCATCTAATCAAGCTGAAATAAACCAACTTTCAGTTTTTTAAGTCTTGTTAGCCTCTTCAGTGATTTGGGAAAGAGGGTGGGGGTTGCTATTGGATTCTGCATGAAGTGGGGGGGGGGGGGTGTGGGGAGCTGNNNNGGGGGGGGGGGGGGTGTGGGCAGCTGTGCTCAAATACAATCATCATACAGAGCCCACAAACTACCGAGTTCTGCAAAGATCATCTGGAGACTGCTAGCTTACATGCAAAGTCTTTGAGGCTAGCCATGGAAGCCAGCTGAGGGAGAGAAGTAGCAAAACCACCACCAGGATCATTGAAGCAGGGGAGAGTGAGAACAGAAGCCTGAGGCTAGCAGGCAGCAGCTACCAAAAGGCATAAGTGCTGCCTGTAGGTAAGACCAGCCTTCTCAACTACTGATGGTATACAGTATCTTGATATTGTCGTGTAGCTGGTAGTAAGATGTGTACCCCAGTAATGACGTAACGTTTTGTGCAAACAGATTTTGACTTACACATCATTGACTTGGTAATATTGGACACTTTATTTGTGCTTTGATGTTTTCCAACAAATTGCATGCTCTTAACAGAACGCACAGTTAATACTTGAAAGACTTAAATGTTTTTTGCTTTGTAGGTAACTTCACAAGGTCCAAAGGCTGGTTTTCATGTTACTGACAATTGCTTGATCAGGTACAGATTGCAAAACATTGCACAATTATATTGTTTTTATTTCTTTTTTTTTTTTTTTAACCCAAATCTTTTTTTTTTCCCCTTCATAGGTTGAACAATCACGTTGGTGCTGAAGATTTTACCCTTTTTAACTGCTGTGCAGTTTTTTTTTTTTTTAAATGCTTTTATACTTGTATAAAATTATTAATGAAATAAAAGTATATTTATAAGAAATATCTATCAGTGGTGAATTTTTATACTGAAGGGGTTTAGGTAAAGCTGCAAGTGCATGAATTACATGTGTTGGTATGTGCAACACAAAAAGAAAAAAAGTAAAATTGTCTTTTACTTGGTGTATTTGTGGGGTACCAAATAAATTTTACCATCAGGTGTTTGTTGTAGGGAGTATTCATCTATGGAGTATGGTTGCCCATCCTCATCTCGCAAATGAGAAAAGACTTCAGTATAGAGGTCTGTTAGGCGATGTTTGATGAAGGTCAAGCTGTGTTGGAACTCCATCTTTTCCTTTGCCAGGTGCTCTCTCTGGGCTTGCAGCTGGTTTAGTTCTCGTTCAAGATGCATTATACTTTCAAGCTTCCTCCGCCTGCAGTTCTGAGCCGCTACTTTGTTCTTGCCCCTCCGTCTAATGTCCCTGACCAGTGCTAGTTGACTGTCTGTTAGGGTGTACTGTGTCAGAAGCTCACTGAAGTCATCTACAGGGAGATTGATGATCTTATCAATAGGGAAGGGTATCTTTAAAGCCATTGCCCGTCGCTCATCTCTGCTTAGTGGAGAAGATGTGCTTCCTGGTGGCTTTGTATACATGTCATGCTGTGCACTCCCTCTGCTGGACACTCCAGAGTCAATGTACAGGCTGTTCAGAATAGCAGCAGGGGCTTGTTTCATGGATTGTGCTGTTGGTGCTTTGGACCCTGTAAGAGATGAAGTGTGTTGGGGAGAGAAATTGGACTCTGCACCTGACTGTAGGTATGTCTGAGACTGACTCTCGTATTCCATTGAGTAATTTACATGTGCTCTCATGGCTTGTTCTGTCATGCTGTCTATTTTGCTATCACTGTATCTCATACCCATGTCCACACACTGGTACCCAGGAACACCAATGACAGGATTATCCGGAGAGGCCAGAGGTGGAGTAGAACCCAGAGACAGACCAGAGTCTGACTCTGGATCATCAGGCAAATGAACATCCAGTCTATGAGTAGTCCACATCATGTGCTGACTTATACCCTGAGAGAAACAAGTGTTGGCTGTCCTGTGTCCCTGACTGTTACCTGGCAAGTTTATCTGATCCCTAATAGCCATGAGTGAAGGCAGAGCCTGAGAGGAGATGGGATGCATTCTTTGATTGAGCTGATACTCAGAGTGTCCGAACATTGGCTCTACTCTGCCGCTTAGCCGATACATAGGCATTTCTTCAGAGTAACATCCATTGTAAGTGACAGTGGTGCTGAGATCACATGGAGCAGGATGATGCTCAGAATGGGAGTGAGTCATCTCATACCCTCCAATTGGGTTCATGGGCTCCATTGTTTGGTACTGTGTTGTTTCATAGGAGCCTTCTGCAGGGACTTCAAACTGCTGTAACAAAAATGAAAAAGCACATTATGATTATGAGGGACAAGAATTAGCACCAATCTCAATTTGGAAGCAACATACCTGAATATACATCAAAAATTGGTGGGACAGTCCATTTTACCCTGACTTCAACACACCACCCCTAGTCCATAAAGGTCTTTCATAGATGTGATCAGTTTTCACTTGGAAACAGATGGCTATTGTGTTGTGTGCAGGGGGCCACTAGCATATACAGCACTTGTTCCTCTCGCAATCTCTTCATCCTGCCATTACTCAAACAGACCATTGTTGCCCATAACACCTAAGTATGTAATAATATTTCCACAGTAAGTGTCAGGGATAATAAATATATAACCCACAGTTTAGCTGTTCAACATGACACTAGTGCATTGTAAATTAATTCATAGACTACTTTTCCCCTCTGTTTTATAAATAATCCTAGATAAAATAAAAGCCCTGCAGCCTGCATCTATGTACATCATAATCCATTTTTCTATGACAGATGTTTTACTGTATGTGAATGTCCAACTGCAATTGTACAACTAGTCGACAAGCATATTTGCGACAACACACAGACCAAAGACTTAAAGGTTGTTTATTTGTTTCTTAATTTTGTCAGTGCTTAAGATGTACCTGGAGCTCTGAGAGAGCCATCAGTTCCTGCCAAGCCACATCAATTTCTGTGTCCTGAGGAGCTCCATGAGGCCTGGGTCCAGGGAAATTAGCTGGCATGGGCGCTCCCCCACACACCCTGCCTGGAGTTGATAATACCTTGTAATAGAAAAGAATTATGTTACCCTAGCAATGTCATTCACAACTCCATTTTAGAATTCATTGTGTCTCGTAGTTTCCCACTTCTTACACAGACCTACCTCACAGGCTCTCCTCAGTGGGAGGACACTACTGGCTGTTGAACACATTCAGGAGAGACTCTTGCTGGATAAAGAAAACCTGTTGAAGACACCAAACATTATGTGCAAAAAGGCCTATATTTAGGTGTATGGTAAAGGGGAAGAAAATAATATCAAACTAAATATCTATGAACCATTTGGTCAGAGCATGCCCATAATGTGCATTTTTATAGACCTGCTGGTGCTAAATAAACGACTGTTTGGGTGTTGTGTAAGTTTTATTTGGAATATATTGAGGTTTCAGTTCAGTTCAGTTGACTCCTCCCACCAGCTGTCCCGTTGTGCAGCTATGCCAGCCCCTGATAAGACAATCTGTGGGAAAACAGCATGCTCTGAAAGACAGACTGAGGCCTGAGGGCTGCTTTGGAAAATGTGGTGTATGAGTTCGTATCCACAGACTTCAGGCCGAAGTAAACTATTATACAGTTTTGGTATGTCAGAAGATTTTCTTGTTAATCATTATTATTTCTATGGAACACAAACAAACAATCAGAATATGCAAAATTTTGCAATATGCACAAATAAAAAAAGAGCACATGAATGTTGAAAAAGCTCCGATTTGGTCCATTTGTTATCAATGCGTGCAATGAATCTACGTATATGTCATTGCACTGACAAACACGCAAACTGTTTAATGTTTTGTTGGAACCTGAAGTTGTACTTGTTAAGTTCTTTTAACCACAATTTAACTGCTACATCAGGGATGGGGCAGCTATATATGTCCTATTCTCACACATCTCTTGTATTGCTTCCCATTATGTAACGATATTAATTGTAAAAAAGAAAAGGAGGAGAATCTATGAACACTTAAAACTGTTTTTTAGCCTGTAATAACACTTTATTTCTTAACTGTTAAAGTAGACAGGCCATTCCAAAATAAGAAATAATTTTTGAACAAACATAGTCTCATTCAGTGATGGAGTTGATTAGGCCTTTCTTGCCAAATAAATGCAGTTAATAAGTAGCCCATTCCTACAACAGGTTGTGTCACATTGATTACTTTTCTCATAATAGCTTCACTTTGTTACATGTCACACTTAGTCATTGATTACTTTTGTCATTCTGAGTGTCTGCCTCTTGATTTAAAATCACTTGAAATGTTAAATTACGGCAACAGGTGTGTTTCCATTTCCTTCTAATAAATGTAAATACACTTTATATGTCCTCCCACTGGATTGCAAAATCAACTTTTGCCAATAAATATGGCATAATACTGAACACTACCACATGTGAGTTATTGTGTAATGGTTAAAGGTGCAGTTATGACTACTGTATCCTGTTATAACTGGTGTCATCCTGGATTTTTTGAGAAGGTTTACTTTAATGTAAGGAATCATAAATCACAGTAAACACACCCATTTTTTTGATAAAAGCATTAATACAATGAATCATAGTGAAAAAGAATTAAAAATAAGCAAAGTGTAATTTTAAAATGTATGTGATAAAATATAAGTGAAATGTGTTATGTACTAATTTACAACACTTAATTACATTTCTAATAGCTTCACTTTGTTACATGATAATATGGTGTAAAACAGTTTCAAATATATATATATATATATATATATATATATATATATATACATGATCAAGTTTTTAATTAAATTATTAAGTCATAAATCCTGCAGTAAAGATCTGACACATCAGTAGAAACAAAATGTGAGTGAACGTACCTCAGCAGCATTCTCTACCTCTTCAACAGGTGATGAGAAAAAAGCAAATTCACTACATGAAGTGCAATCCTGGTGACGAGACTAAAAAAAGATTATTCCTTTTTTTTTAAACATGTGTAGTTGCTCGCATTTAACAGATAAAATATAATATGATACAGGATCCATGCTCCTTCTATCTCTTATTCAACTGTCTGTCTGTCTCTGTACAGCTGCTCATGTACTCATACAGGCACCGGCACAAATGGGATGGCTCTATGAAGACAGATGCAATCTTCCTGTAAAGAACCCACACCACAGTTTTTTGCGCTCTTGTATCCTTAATAGCACACTTGCACCCCAACCTCCAAATTTCCCTTTTCCCCACATGACAAACCACAAACCAACAGTTTGGTATTCACCATGGCAATCATGCTGTCAAGCTACAGCAAAGTACAGTAGGTATACCATTTCATTTAAAAAATAAGCAAGTAGTTTTGAAATTATAACAAAACAATCAGGTCCAAGAACTATAACTGAGTGAACACTAGCCGGATGGTTGTTTATGTCCTGGCCAAACCGTACAAGAACTGTGTCCTTTCAAAATCGTCCCAAACGAAAGATATGAGGAGTGTGATGTGGAGCACCTGGTGTCAGAGCTGACTTTGCATTGAGGGCCTTGTTCCGTGAGGGTTGGGTTGGAGGCTGTATTGAGACTTAGTTTAGTCAAGATGGAATGTACACCCTCCGACAGGTAAGAAAGACTACATTGTTCCTCTATCTGGCAGAGCAACCACCAAGGGAGAGAGAGGAGCAGGGGGAGAATGGAAGGGAGCGTGTCTTACATAGCAAGTGACCATTAAAATCCTTCACAAAAAAATCCCCTCTTTGCCCTCATCTCACAAAGGCTATGTGTTATATTGAACTGCTGTATTGTGCAACACCTTTCATGGAGAGTGGACATATTGCATAGGTATTGTTTCATAAAGTAATACACATTTATTTTATTATTCTTATTATTATTTCAATGAAAATAGATGTAAAGTGCTTAGGAGAGTGATCCATTTCCCCACCGAAACAAAGTCTGCAGTCATTTGCACATAAGACAGTTGCAGAGGTGTTAAATGTATAAACATGCTCAGATAAACCTCGATTTGTGTAAGACTTATTTTTCTTAGAAATGTAGGGCCAAAGACTTTCCTTGAATTGAACTGGGAGAATTAGTGCTGTCAAAACAAATTCCCAAAACATTGCATATGTGTTAAGACATGGAGACATGCAAATAATCTTTTAGTAATAATTACTGATTCACAATTGCAACAAGAAATATGAGGAATAATCTGACCTTTTTCCTTTATTTAGAAATTGTGAAACAAATGCACAATTCCAGGTTAAACAAAGTTAGACCACGAACCAAGAAACTGTGCACATTCAAAGGACATGAGAAAATGACAGATTTGTCTGACCCAATCCAATATGACATCCCACGTAGACATAAATCAAAAAATGTTTTCTCCGTCATTGTTCGAAGATGGAAAAGTAGGTGGCTGACAGAGTCAAGAAAGGTGAATGTCTACCAGGAATCAAAGAAGGGACTTCCCAACCCAAGTTCCTAGCACCCAGCCCCTGACTCAACCACCGCCACAGCATGCCAAAGAGCACCCTGTTATTACTGTGACCACAGTGGTTTTGAATCTGGACACAGTTCCCAGGTCAACGCCCACGTTCCCTGTTTGTGTTTGTTTGTTTCAATTAGTCTTTGACATCTCTGCTTTTCAGCTTGCCTGAACCTCCCTAGGCTCTCAGATGGTTCTTATTGTACACCTCAGTGCCTTGAACAATTCCACTTCAAAAATAAACCAGACATGTTCGCTGGACTTACTTCAGTTTCATACAATTGAATTTACCAGTAGAGTGTGTCAAATCCAGTCAAAAATGTATATTAGTTTTTCATTTCCCACCCTCTTTTGTAAGCATACATGGTATTTCCATGGTATTGTATTTGTTCATTAAAGATGGAGGAATGTGGCATCTTTGGTTTGTCCTTACATCCCGAAAGCTGTATCAGCTTTGAGTGGAAAAACCAACTCACAGCTAAACAAAATGAGTGTGTGTGTTGGGTTGTGGTATCAGAAAGGGGATATTTTGGAGTCTATTTCTGGGAAAGAAAGAAAAAATATAGAGTGCAGATAGAGTTTATTTTCATTAACACTATTTGAAATCTCAATTTGTTAGAATAAAGATCAATTTTAGTGAGCTGTAGGTAAATATGTTCCAGGAAATAGGCAGGCATTTGATTTGAAGAGATAACCTATCTATTGATGTTCCTTAAACGGTTCATCTTGATGGTCACACATTTAACCCAAAACAGCACAAATGAGGAACCTGAATATGCAGCATCATTCTTCTTAATTTCTCAGTAGGGCCCGCACTTATCGCAAGATGTTTAGATAAAGGTATTTTGCAATGGCAGTATTATTATTTGCCAATTTACTTTGTATTCATACATTCTCAAGTAGCTGGTATTTGAAAACAGAATCACAAATGTAAGCAGAGTTTTTTTTTGCTGATGTTGTTGTGTGAGTGTTTGCATGTGTATATGTTATGCATGGGTGATTATGTATGCACAATTAGGCCCATGTGTTCATAATAACAAATGTCCAGGCTGGTTATAACACAGAGAGCGAAGGAGGATGTTGGCTGGCGGAAGCTCTGCTTAATGCTGATAAAAGGACCACTTGGTTCTGAGGAAGGGAACTGCTAACTGCTGTGGTTGCTGGTATTAGCTGAGGAGAGGGGAGCAGCCCATTCTTTCACACAGCTTCATCCTTTCTGTCAACTTTAATCTTTGTGATTAGTTCACAGAACATTTGCTGAATGTGTACAGAACATCATAAGACCAACAACAGTTTTGCCACAGAAGTATGTTGTGCTTCATTTGCCATGTATTGAAGGTTTTTCTAAGGGTGTAGATGTGCATGAAAAGTAGGTGCACACATTTTTACAGTCATAAATTATTAGTGTGTAAATTATTAGTGCTGCTCTCACGTAGCAAAGCAAGGGTTTTTGTGTACTTTTTTGTGTCCATTCATCACCATACTGTATGTTGATTTATCTATAAACTTTCACCTTCTCCTACCCAGCTCTGCCAGTCATCACAATCATTGTGATTGTTTAAAAAAGAAACACAGACACATAGGAATATGTCTAACCTCACAGATGAGTTGGAGTGATGACAGTTACATATGAGAAACTTATAACCTCATATGAAGTGGTTCAAGGTAGTATGGTTTCCCCCTCCAGTCAGGGTAATTTCGAAATCATTTGGCTGAATTGTGTAAACATCGTATAGTATTGCAACATGTTACAGTTGCCTACCATGCTATTAAGAACGCCTGTGGAATGGTTTGTATCATTTGACCATATTCTATTGGATTAATGGCTACACACCAAAGCTGTATATATTTCAGAATTATTTGAAACTTAAGCTCGAAAATCGCTTACAGTAAGGTCAAACTGTGATGTCATTTATGGAGGAAGATAGAGGGAAATCCCCATCAGCCTGGGTTTCCAAATGCTTCCCAGAAGTGGGAACTAAGATAATTGGAGTTGGTTAAATGTAGGAGGATCCTGAAAAAAGATGTTGATCTGTATAGAAAGCAAGAGCATCTTTGTAAATGAGATTATATTTTGTTATTATGCAAAAAGAAAAGCCACCCCAAGTCATCAAATTTATGATCACTCATTATAATGGTTTAACAACTGCAGAGTGCAAGATTGAAATCAAAGTTTAAATAACTAACCTCAATTTGACCAAAAGTGTATTTACAAGCTGTGCAGTATACAAGAGCCTTTATTCTTAGATCCTTGTTTTGGGAAAGAAAACACTCCCCCTCAAAAAAATCTTTTTACCGTAACTAAAGAAAAAAAAAGAAGGACACAATCCCTATCGGCAACATAATAGTTAGGGAATTACAGAAAAAGGCAGTTGTGTTTTACTACTGTGATAAATGAACAGAGTTTGGATTGTGACAGTAAGTACAATTACTTGAGTCATGTACTTAGGTACAATTTAATACTTATGTAAATTGATAATTCGGCTCCACTGCATTTCAGAGGGCATTTATTAATAGCACTGAGGAAATAACAAATAAATTGTGCATTGTAAATTGTAAATTTACACACTGCAGTATATACATTTATATACTCTAATAACATTTTATAAAGCAGCTGAAATTTTACAGACATTAATGTTGAGCATTTTGAATATATTCTATTGTTTATATTTATCATATTATATCTATTTTGACTTATGACAAAATTTAAGAACCCCTGTGGGCACACTTTTATTCAGGAACTTTACAATCAGCACTGACCACCAGCAGGTTAAATTGTACTTTAGAGGAAGACATACTGCATATGATGTATGAATTCAGATAATTCTGTGTTATATTAATATTTATTTGAATATGTATAGAGCAACACATAGCTTACATTTTTACTGAACGTGGTACACTTGTAATATGTACTATAATATTTATTAATACACATTATAATAATATATAGTAATATGTATTAATAAATGTTATTTACAATTATTTAAGGCATTGGAAACATTGTAGACTAAATAGCATTTGGATTTTATTGTGAATGTATTTGATAAATATAATTAAATTTGAATTCACAAGTTTTACAGTTCACTTCACGATCTTTGACCACATATTGACCCAATATTTGTTATATAAGCCCAAATAAGCAGTACACCGCTCTTTGCACTGTCTACGTATATGACGTAATTGACGCATTGACTTGTATCAGCCAATGAAAAAGAGCCTCATTTACTGTACGTATTACGTAGGCTTGTTCTAGCCACACTGCTAGGCTGCTAACAAGAAACAAGATGGATTCTCCCATACTGGTAATGCTAATTAGTGACTGTATTTCTTCTCCATAGTGTATATTTCATTTAAACACCAACTCACGGTTACAATAGTACAATGGTTCGGTTCGGAGTGGTTTCTTTAAACGTAGAGAAATATGGCAATTTAGTTGTCGGTGATGGCTAACCAGTTAGCCTCGGCAAAGTTAGCTCTGTGTTGGTGATGTGGAAGTGTCACGTTTGACTTTTGAATGGAGAAATAATTACATTTGTGTCACCGAAGACCGAACATTGTGTGTTTTTGGTACTTTCTTTTTTCGCCGCCCGTTGCATTTTGTTATATTATAGTATTTGGCGACATATGTTTTTTTGATGCATGAGTCAACGTTACTACGATGCCGACTAAAGTAACCGTGTGTTTGTATCCGCTACATTCACAGGAACCTTCCTTATATACTGTCAAAGCAGTTCTGATTCTGGACAACGATGGAGACAGGCTTTATGCCAAGGTATGGTATGATTTAGTTCATTGTGCTATAAAATTACTTTTTCCGAGACTGACCTTTCAACTAATGTCCACTTATTAGTGACCAGCATTGCTAAAAGATGAATTAATTGTAAAGCATTTGACTGTTTTATATAAATGTTTTGCTATGAGAATTTGAATCAAAGAAAATATTTAGTGAGCATCTCTGTTTGAAATGCACCGCTGAACGACACAGGGAATCGTTCCTTAGCTACACATTACAATATTTTTGCACACTTCCATATCAGCACATTATGTACAGAGTTTAATTGCTACCCATGTTGTTATTTATCATATTGGTAATGTTCTCATCTGGTACATAGTGCACCGTTTAATTTGGGGTATTTTACTTATACACACACACACATACACACATATGTATGTGTGTGTATAAATGTGTGTGTGTATGCATGTATGTACACATATGTGTATGTATATATATACACATATATGTGTATGTATATATATATATGTTTATAAGAGGCATGGGTCTATTTTTCATATGATACTATTTTCTTGTAACTGTATATCTCTTAATCTGGTATGGAGCACCCGTATGACCACACAATTTCCATACTTTATTTCCAGGATTAATAAAGTATTTTGATTTCAAACTATGGCAAGGTTATTTATTGAAATTTAGATTTCCCCATTTAGACTGTGCAATTTTGGCTCGTCCCTGATGAAATATGACCAACATGTTTTACAACCAAAGATACCCTAAGAAAAACGTCTGGCAGTGTCAGAAATATAGGATGACATTCCAATGAATGTGTGATTCCAATGCTGTGATAAGCCACCATCATGATTATGACTAGCTACTACTATTTCATTTTTATCTTACATTCTTTCAGTTGTTATTTCAGAGAGATTTTTCTGCATGCTCAATAGGGCTTAAGTCTGGGGATTGACTTGGCCAGTGTAAAACCCTTCGCTTCTTTTGATGAACTCCTTGGTTGTTTTGGCAGTGTTTTGGGTCATTGTCTTGCTGCACAACGAAGGATGTTCTAATCTGTTTGGTTGTGTCACTCTTTACATTGACAGAATGTTTTTGTAGACTTCTGAGTTCATTTCTCTGCTGCCATCATATGTGACATCATCAATGAAGATGTATTTACCAGAATAACTTGAAGGTTTGGGGTCATGGCTAGATCTTTTCTCTCTCCACACAACAAGCCTTTCCATCACTTTGGTAAAGGTTCATCTTTCGTATCGTTCCTATTCTCATTGTATACAGTGCATCCGGAAAGTATTCATAGCGCTTCACTTTTTCCACATTGTGTTATGTTACAGCCTTATTCCAAAATGGATTCAATTCATTTTTTTCCCTAAAAATTCTACACACAACACCCCATAATGACAACGTGAAAATTTTTTTTTTGAGATTTTTGCAAATTTATTAAAAATAAAAAAACTAAGAAACCACATGTACATAAGTATTCACAGCCTTTGCCATGAAGCTCAAAATTGAGCTCAGGTGCATCCTGCTTCCACTGATCATCCTTGAGATGTTTCTACAGCTTAATTGGAGTCCACCTGTGGTAAATGCAGTTGATTGGACATGATTTGGAAAGGCACACACCTGTCTATATAAGGTCCCACAGTTGACAGTGCATGTCAGAGCACAAACCAAGCATGAAGTCAAAGGAATTGTCTGTAGACCTCCGACACAGGATTGTCTCGAGGCACAAATCTGGGGAAGGGTACAGAAAAATTTCTGCTGCTTTGAAGGTCCCAATGAGCACAGTGGCCTCCAGCATCCGTAAATGGAAGAAGTTCGGAACCACCAGGACTCTTCCTAGAGCTGGCCGGCCAGCTAAACTGAGCGATCGGGGGAGAAGGGCCTTAGTCAGGGAGGT
>JAFBJR010000150.1:13838069-13879830 GCA_016785285.1 Brachirus orientalis
CTAGTCAGGATAGAGGGAAAGATGAATGCAGCAATGTACAGAGACATCCTGGATGAAAACCTGCTCCAGAGCGCTCTTGACCTCAGACTGGGGCGACGGTTCATCTTTCAGCAGGACAACGACCCTAAGCACACAGCCAAGATATCACAGGACTGGCTTCAGGACAACTCTGTGACTGTCCTTGAGTGGCCCAGCCAGAGCCCAGACTTGAATCCGATTGAACATCTCTGGAGAGATCTGAAAATGGCTGTGCACCGACGCTTCCCATCCAACTTGCTGGAGCTTGAGAGGTGCTGCAAAGAGGAATGGGCAAAACTGCCCAAAGATAGGTGTGCCAAGCTTGTGGCATCATATTCAAAAAGACTTGAGGCTGTAATTGCTGCCAAAGGTGCATCAACAAAGTATTGAGCAAAGGCTGTGAATACTTATGTACATGCGGTTTCTTAGTTTTTTTATTTTTAATAAATTTGCAAAAATCTCAAAAAAAAAATTTTCACGTTGTCATTATGGGGTGCTGTGTGTAGAATTTTTAGGGAAAAAATTAATTGAATCCATTTTGGAATAAAGCTGTAACATAACACAATGTGGAAAAAGTGAAGCGCTGTGAATACTTTCCGGATGCACTGTAAGTGGTTTTATCTTTTAGTGTAGTCTTTGTATATTTGTCCCTGAAGTCTTCTGTGACTAGTGGATTGTGTTACCTTCACCTCTGCCCATAGTTCTTAAAATGTTTCTGTCATCAGCCGCTGATGTATTCCTTGGTCTACTGGTTCGATGTATGTTGTTTAGTACACAAAAATCTTTGGGACATTCCAAATAATTGTAGTGGCTGTGGTCAATGAGCTATGGCTCTGAATAATTTTCAGTCTTCTGAGGTTCAAAATTGCTTGCTTTTCTCACATAGACAGCTCTCTGGTCCTTTTGTTGACTGCACCTGTATAACTATAAATGCAGTCTACACAGGCATGTTGGAGGCATAATTATATTCAACTCAAATAGTCAGAGCTTTACATATCATAATATTGTAAATACTCATTAAAGCATCCGAAGTACATCTGGAAATAATCTCTTAATGTCCATTTGGATAAATGAACTGTAAAACCTTAAAAAGTTGACATTGTATTTATGTGATGTCAAAAAACTACTGAGACTGAATAATACACTTCTTTTTGTTTGTCTGTAATAAAATATTGATTGTTATTAGCCTTAAAAGTGGTTAAAGTATGATATGGGACATTTTCATTTCATCTTTGTTATTAATCTGCAGTACTACGATGACACATACCCAACAGTGAAGGAGCAGAAGGCATTTGAGAAGAACATATTTAACAAAACACACAGGACTGACAGTAAGAAATGTTCATCACATTATACACAGTCACTTTAGTTTCCTCGGCACATTTCTAATGACACAGCATGTTTATTTTTGTGTGTCCGTAGGTGAGATAGCATTACTTGAGGGACTCACTGTTGTCTACAAGAGCAACATAGACCTCTTCTTTTATGTGATTGGAAGCTCTCATGAAAATGAGGTAAGTCTATAGATTTATCAATTATTTAAGAAGCAACTTAGCGAGGAACATTCCACTTGGGTAACTATCCTCGCTCCTAAGTTGTTTGTACAGGCCTGTACGGTATCCTCTTTTTTTAATGATTAGAATTAATTAATTATGTATCATTGTGTTATCTTAAGGTATTATTTTTCTTCAAGTAAAACTTGAATGTGCCATTTCTTTTAAATTACTGTTCTTTGGTACTTTGGCATGTGAAGTAATTTTGGTGTAATAAAATTTATGTATTTAACAAATATGAGAGAAATTTAATAATGATATACATTGTGATAAGCTTTATTTACATTAGACTCGACAATTTTATAAAGTATCTATCAGTTAATCCTAAGTCAAGTAAATACAAAGTGATTAACAAGAAGTATCTATAAAAAACAAAACAAAATATTCCAAAGGCTCGATCTCCTTCTGTCATAAATTGAGATTTTGGTTTAACCAGCAGGGTTTCATCAATTGATCTCATTACCATTTACAGTTTTAAAAGTAAATAAATGAAATTAATTTAATGATTTAAAATTAATAAATTAATTTAAAATCAGAATCAGGAAGAAGCAGATGTGTATTATCTTTGGAGCTGTGCAGCCATTTAGCTGTTTTTTTCAGTTTTGTCTCAGTTTTCCTTGGTAATTTACGTACCTGGTTCTAGAATAACAGATTCAAGGATAAACTGTCCTTTTTTAACATTTGTTTAGTAGTTATTCATTACAGGCTAATGCTGTTTTTTTTTCCTTTATTATTTTCACACTTAATGAACATAAAAACACGGTTTAGAATTTCCACTGAATTGTAAGAAACTGTCTACAGTGTCATTCAAAGAATTCACCGAATATTGCGAGCACCATAAAAACTGTTAAAAATATGTTGCCTCCTGAGCATTTCTCTTCATGTGATACTGACACTGGAGTGTGGCTTCATTAGCCAAGAACATATGCTGATATATTGTTTTATTCTCCACAGCTTATGCTTATGGCTGTTTTAAATTGCCTTTTTGATTCGCTCAGTCAGATGTTGAGGTAGGTTATAACAGCTGTTATTTATCTCTAGAAACTTTTTTCACTTTCTTTAGAAAGTTCTGTTTGACATATACAGAATATTTTGTCTCACTCTGTAGGAAAAATGTAGAGAGGAGGGCTTTGTTGGAGAACATGGAGGGACTCTTCTTGGCTGTGGATGAGATTGTGGATGGAGGGTAAGTTTCTTTTTGTCTACAGAGTCAAAGTCTAGCATTTCCCCCTCTACCTTTGCTAACTATTGGTTTGACCCTTTGCTGCCACCTACAGGGTAATCCTGGAGAGTGACCCTCAGCAAGTTGTGCATCGTGTGGCTCTCAGAGTAAGATCATCTCCTCTCTGAATTACAATAGTAAAGTAAAGCTTAATGTTGGGCGTGTCGTCTGTAACATAACATATAATTGGTCCTTTTAGGGGGATGACGTGCCTTTAACAGAGCAAACAGTCACACAGGTGAGAAACATTTTGCTGCCTTGATCTTCTCGCTTCTATAAAGCTTAAAAGCTTCATTAGTTTATTGACTGTTAAAAACGATTACTTCAGAACCTGTGAATACAAGGGCATCGATATAGTATCATTCTCCTCCACCACTGCTTATTCACTCATTTCTCAGTTGTCTATTGCATTTTCCTGTATACATAACAGTGTATGTGATCATTACTAATTGTTTTGTGGTAAAGAAGTCGTAGCAAACAATTTTTTCCTGAGCTGAACTTCTTAAGTCTGCTCTCTGTGTGTGTGCGTGTGTGCTCCTCTTGATTAATGTTCGTCATTTAAGAGGCCTGAGACTGGCTACCGCCATCTCTCCTCTGGCTGTGATTAATGGCAGTCCCCGATCCCCATGCTTTATGGTTATGATTCAGCTTTCATTCAATGAATTAAGATGATTAATTAGGTCTTTCATATTTCTCTTCATTTCCATCATCAGCTCATCCTCCTTGATTAATTTCTGTTAGCAAGTACATGCAACTTTTTTCCATTCTTTGCTTTTACCCTAACAAGATGCCACTTGTTTTCAATTTTATTTATACAGTATATATATTTTTAATTTTACACTTAAAGTGTATTTTTATAATACCCGCTTGATCTAAAGTGTTGAGAAGTTTAGTGAAAGAGCAAAAGAAGGCCCTTTATACATGGCCAAGGAGAACAGAGGCAACATCAAGACAGGCATGAACACAGCCTGACGCTACCTTCACTTCTAATGATTATTCCTTAAGATGGCGCATATAATCATTTGTCCATTGACACATTTCATTAGACTCAGGAAGACACAAAAAAATCAGAAATCATCTGCTAATTCTGTACAATAGTATGTTCTCTGAACAACTAGACTTTGAATTATAGCAATGGCTCTATGCTTATAATAATAACATTCAATAACCCTAAAAACCAAGGGTTTTAAATTTCCCTCACATAACATATTTTTACTCCACAGGTCCTTCAGTCAGCCAAAGAACAGATCAAGTGGTCACTTCTACGATAGTCACTCAAGCATCAGTCCACCAGTGAGCCACTGTTCAGCTCAGTCTTCATGGCACTGATTGTTTTTCTCGTTTTTCCACTTCCTCAATCAAAGCTGTGAGGAGTACCACTGGAAGATCCAGTCACACTCCCAGGACTTGCGCTCGATGAAGTTTAATTTTTCAATCACTCTGTTTTGTGTTGGCTTGCATCAGATGATCCACTTGATAAAAGGATGTGGTATACATTCCAGTATCAGGGCAGGACTCTTGTTATATTTGCTTTTTTAAATTCCAGGGTCTTTATTACTCCAGTGTATTGCCCTGTAAATCTTTTATAAATCTCATAACCTGTGACAACATTCCTTGTATCTCCACAACAAGAATTGTTTCTCTTTTGATAGGACCCTGTCTCCTCCTCTGGTTTACTGTACTTAGTATTGAGGCTCTATCATAATGTCACTTAATGTGCATGAATTTTATGCTTACAAAGTGTATAACTAGTACTGTAGTCACACCACTGATCACTGGTTCTTTTGCATCTATTATTGGGGGGATCCTCTGTCATTTAATTCCATTAATAAATGTTTGTTGACATTCGTATGATCAGCTGTGATATGTTGGACAATGAACACTTCACAGTTTTCACGCCGTGCATATTATGCTTTACTACGGGCAAGTTTTGAAATTCCAGGGCTCCCCAATTTTAAAGCTGCCTACTGTTCACTCTGTTCTTCAAGAACATAGCAAGATGTAGAGATGGTAGAGCAAGGGCTCCATCTCCTGGTGTTTCCAGAACAGTGCAGGGGTTAAGGTACGCAAATCCTGCAGACGAGGAGGAGGAGGAGAGGAGAATCGTTTGAGCAGCTGTGATCAGTAGCTTTCACCATACTGCATACTGTCACGTGTAGATAAGTTTTATGGAGTCATACTTAATTTATTTCTTTTCTACAGAGCACCACTGTGTGAAGCATGAATTGTGGGCTTCCACAATTTCACTGCCACCTTCACACACAAATGTCATGTGCTCATTTTAATGCAAATGACGGTTACACTCCAGAGAGAAATGGAAGTGAGAATAAGCACTACATCATGTTCGTACCTGATGCATATTGCAGGAGAAGAAATTATACATTTGCATATTTTTTAGTGGGGTATCCCCACGTGCTCTCATGCTTCATCACTTGGTAAATTGTGCAAGCAAAGGTTTGTGTTTGTTGCAGAGTAAATGGATCCAACTATACCTAATTTGAAGCATGTAAGGTAGTGGGTCTTGTCTTTAAATTCCTTGTCTTTACCATCAAGGTACCTCATCTTGATTTATGTTGCAAGTTGTGGCATGTCTGTTGGCTACAGTTAAAAGTAATTACTGTTTAAAGCCTTTGCACACATTTCCATATTGAAGAAGAGCGTCTTTTCTTTCTTCTTTTGGGGTGGAGGGCAATCAAAGTATGAACTAGATAAAGTAAAGGTTCTTGAAATTGAGATGTTGGCCTGGAGCTGTTTGTGGAAAGGATCCTACACAACAGCAGAAATGGTGTAGAGACCATATATATTTGCCCTGTGGGAAATTTCATACCTTTTCCACTGGGAAGCAATCGGTTAAATCTTGTGGCTGTTGAAGCACTGTCATGGCAATCCAAGACACTTAAGAGAGAAAAACAACATAAATACTGAAATTTAATCAGCATTGTGTGCATACTAAATATTCTGTCGAAGGAAAATATGCTTTAGTTATTCTGTGCTAGAGGAATTTGTTCTTTTCAACTGTGCAGCTCAATTTAGACATAAAATGTACCCAATTCCCCCCTTGGGATCAATAAAGCATTTTGATTCTGACAAACTACAAATGTTTCAAGGTCAGACCAAATCCATATTTATTAAAGCATTTGAGCACATGACTTTTGAATCATAGTGTAGTACTGGGAGATAGCGGTTTATACAAAACAAGGTAACAGTATCTGGGTGCATATATATTTTACATACTGTACATAAGGAGCAGTGTAGTTAATGAAAGTGTTACTGGCTCTACTCTGCTGACCTTTTGTCTTGGCTTTGCTTCAGTTTGATTCAGCCCTTGAATCTGTGCCTTTATGGCTGCAGAGATAACATGAATGGAGGCCATTTTGGTGCTACATGTCAAGTGTTTTACAAGAGAAAGCAGCAATAGAAGGGAAAGGTAATCACTGTAAATGGACTTGATTATCACACCAGTTTACTGGTATAATGAGGACAGCTCCGGTGTTAGTGCGTGTGTGTGTGTGTGTGGCAGAAATATGAAGGTTAAAGAGGACAAGGTTTTGAGCGGTAGACAGCAGTAAATGTGATTAGATGAGATTCCAGCAAGGGCACAGTAAGGAAGAGAGAGGGTTAAAATAGATTCCACCAAAGGCGCCTGCCCAAACCTTCTCTTTATCTATATACCCCCACAGCAACATTGGCAGATCAGTGACTTTCTTTCATCGGCTAATTACAGTTGCACCATCATAAAAACCAGCACGGTAATTTATATTAATTATTCGGGAATGAGTATAACGGTTTGAAACGCCATGCCTTGATAGGCTGTACATAACATGCAGTAAAATTGTCAGAGACGTGGGCTAGAGCCTCGTAATTGATCGATGCATACAGTGAAAGAGTTGCTCTCTCTCTGTGTGTGTGTGTGTGTGGACTATTTGAATTAGAGTCAATAAATTATCATCATCTGGAAGCTTACAGAGTCTTTATGTCATAGTCAATGGGCCTGAGAAACCATCCAATGCCTTGCCCCTTCAAGAGAAACAGCGTTGGGGAAAATAGTGACAGTTTGTTGGATCCAATACAGTAAACATATTACAGGAAGTGCCATTACATTGTCTGAGCAGGACAAAGGCCAAGACCCACATGATATTTAATGACCCAGTGTGTAAAAATTACCCGGCTAACAGGGCTATTTTACTTCCACTCTCACATTTCCACCGAGTAGATGATACTAAGATTTGACGGACAGTAATAATATCGATATAATGGAAGAACGGTCTGTTTTTGAAGCAAATCAGTGCTTCTCAAATGGTATTAATTGAAAATGAACTAAAGCAGATCTTCAGAATCATTGTAACCACAGCATTTTAAAGTAGGTCATTGAAGGCTGATACATGTGGTTGTGTGAATGTGTGTGCATGCTGAGAGGAGATGGTATGGGCCCAGGCCTGCTTCCTTTGCCTCGACAGCATCTCAACAGTCCGATGTGGTTTATGGCCCCAGTTGCCCTCTCTGGGTCTGTTTATGGATTCCCATAGAATAGAGAATCATGGCCATTCCAGGGAAAGCCAGCCAAAAACAACACCTCCACCACTGCACTCCTGCCTGCCTTTGCCATAATTCAATGCACTGTTTATGTTTCTGAAGAGGAGAAAAAAAAGCATTCATAGTAATCACATAAGATGACTGTAAATTCTGATGCTAATGTTTAATTTTTTTGTTGATGTAAGATAAAAATGTCACCACAAATGTGGCTGGTTTATTGGATGTCGTTACAGGTTGGTGAAAAAAATTGTGGGCTTTGTTAAGAGAAAGCTTTTTTCTTGCGGTTGGAATAGCATTGCCTTTGCAGGACCACTTATTTTATGATACCTGTAAGATTTATGACATGAAAATGCTCAACTTTGATAGGATAATGAAAGCTCACCACCAAGGGCATTGTTAATCGAGGAAATATTCTACCTGATGTGTTTTCCCTCTGCTGTTTTCCCTGCAGTTCTCCTGTACCAATGCAGTGCATTAGTCTTTACTGAAAGCCTACTTTAGAAGAGTGATAGTGGAAGCACTCTGGGTGCGAATACTCTGGTCAAAGCTGGCATTGGCTACATGCTGCAGGGCCATATTCTGCTTCTTTATGGTCGGATGGCAAAACAAAATCCTGAAGCATAGTTGCTCAGGTTTGCTGTGCCGCAGGGGAAACTCTATCATCCTCTGAAGCTGCACGACTGGGTCACATCTGGTTCGAAAATGGGCTTGACCGGACTCTAGTCGACCCCTTCTCAGTAACCTCCTGCCTGCAGTCCTGGGGGCAGCATATCGCCAGGCGCCCAACACCGCTGCTGCTGCTACTACTACTGGCGGTAGTGATGTTGCTGTGTCATGACAGTTAGAGGTTACTGCCGTCATCACCTAAATTTTGCTCTAGAAATGCAAACGACCACTGAAGTAGGGCCACCTGTCTTTTTTATTGTATAGAGTCGACATCAGACACATTCCTGCTTGCTAAACAGCTTAATGAGTGTTGCTGTTAGTGTTATTCAACTCCCTCTGCAGCCATCACTCAATTTCTTCATTTTTCCTGGGCCGTGTTTAGTCTTGCTTTGCATGAAAAAAAATTCCTTGGCATGCCCTTCACTGTTTTACTACAGTATGAGTTAATGTTTTTTGTGGCAGGGGCTTAAGAATGTAAAGAAAAGCATTTTCTGTGGCATACCTCTGAACCCTCAGTTTTGTTCCCTCCTCCCTCTGTCATCTATTCTTTCTCACTTTCTCTCCTCCCTCCCAGTGGATTCCCCAACCTCGCCACAACACTGGTTAACAGACGCTGCCCTGACAGATTTACTGCCATCGTCTTTCCATTGGCCGCCAGCTTGACAGCAGAGATTTAATGCCGGCTTCTCATTGGCCAAGGCTTGGCAGGTGAATTTATGGGTGCACTGTGATTTGATGCCTCCTGCCTTTGAAGTGAGTTACAGCTCTGTCGCTTATAGGACACAGAAATGGTGTCAGGTTGCAATCGTAAAATCTTATCCCTGAAGGGAGGTGGCACTGGGGTATAATAGTCCTGACGTCATGAGTGGAGAAAAGACGCTGGTGTGCAAGCAGAGAAGGGACACAAAAATGCGTAAAAATAATAAAACTACGTTTCAGCCCAAAAATGCTGTGAATCCTTTGCAAAATGCTATGTCAATACCAAAGAGAACAATTCAGTTGTATCACAGAGAGAGAAGGAGGAGTGGAACATTTGTGTGATCCTGCATGTCTGCATGCATCCACACTGCACATCCACAGTGAGGATTTTCTGCTTTAATGTGACTGTGCATCAGTCTAAGCTGCCTTCTTTATCCTCTCGTTTCACATGAATCATGATGAGCAGTTTTTTTTTGGTTGACTCAGAGGTCAGAGGATCCTAAATGACTGATGACTAAATCCATTGCAATGGTGATCAGCAGCAAACTGCCAAAGTCACTTTGGGTTCTGACTTGTGTATCTGCTCAGCACGTAAGTGGCAGCACGAGTGTTCGTGCAACACAGTCATCTATCTGCAGTCTATCTCTTTATCAGCCTGACAGTCTATCCTGACAAGATCAAGAAGAGTGAGAATGTGGGCCCTGTAACAACCTTGACCCATGGAAATCTCTGTGGGTAAATAGCATGGCGGCCCCTGCCTTGTCCATCATCCACAAGTGAATTCATGCACCGTTTCCGTTGGATATCAAATCCTTCTCTTTACTCTTTCACTTCACACTCGAGGTCGTCTGCTCAAGTGGAAAATTGTCTAAAAATGAAGAGACAGAGGAAAGCCCTGGGCTTGCCTTGTCAAACGGGATTGCATAATTTCATGAAGGACCTTCTCATGAACTTGATAACTTGGGTTACACTGCATGCCCTCTGACAATGTGCCATGTAAGAGAAAGAAAGCAGGTTTTACATCTGAAAGAAAGATGATCCCTCTGAACTCTGTGGGATGATGGATCGCTTGGCGGTGTGTTAGAAGAGGTTTACACATATATACCTGTATAGAGTTAACTGTTTAAATGGGGTCCGTTCTGTAGGAATTTTGTCTATAATTTGTCTTTGCTGTTATGTCTTCAATATGTAATTCTGACTGGCACAATTGTACAGTGAGGGAGGCTTCTTTTACCAAATCAATGGAAAAAAGCTTTGCTGAAAGTCAATATTCTGACTAACTCATAGAAAAGAAAAAACTGATGTTTTTATTTCAAAGATTTTTTTTCTCCTCTGTGGAACATTAAGGCTTCCCTCATAAATATGTCTTTAGTGCAGTGAGAACCGAGCACCATATTTGGACTTTTTACAGTGGAAGAGACTATAAAAAACGATGACTTTGAGAAAAAACAGATTTTGGATCTTTTCATGTTCTATTTTAGGTGAAGAGCTGTTGATCCAACCAGACAGTATACAGTCATGCTTGTGACTCTGTGAGCCAAATGTCAGACTCAGTCACAATGTCAGATTATCACATCGCATTTGGAGCATGAATGTCTCTATCAAGTGTCATGTTAATTTATCCAATAGTTGTTGAAACATTTCACCTTAAAACTAGAAATAATAACCCCAAGTTGGCTATATTATAAAAGTTGAGATGTAGGGTTACTGAGGTCACCGGGATAAAGTGGCGACATGCATATGTGTACCAGATTATGTGCAAATCAATCTACTGGGTCCTGAGGTGAGATACTGTGCAGACTATGCAGAAACTTTGACCTGGTGGCAGTGTTAAATATGGATCATCAAAGTCTATGGGTTTCACTCTCTGAGCTCCTTAAATATCTGAACAAAATTGTATGGCCATCAATCAAATAGAGGTTGTTATATTTTGTGACTGAAACTGAGAGCCATGCTAATGTGATGGCTACAAATCGCTATAGTTTCTGAAAGGGACTACAATCGGAAAGACCTACACTAAACCCGAGCCTGTTCAAACTGCTCTAAAAGAAAAGGATTCCTGAGAGGATCCATTCAACAGCTGACTGAACGTCTCCTGTCGTTCACTGCAATTAAAGCTGTACATGTGATTGCCATTGCAACATGGCCTGTACAATCCAGCACTAAAGCACATAAAACGTTCACAGCAGCAACAGTGTCCTCGTCTACAATAAAAGATCAAAGAGAAGTTGGTGGTGAGTTAAGTACAGCTTTTCCTCTGTGCATGGTGCCCCTTTTAAAAGACTATCGCCGATGTCAGACAGCTCTCTAAGAGGATGATCTGTTGATCTGAGGAAAGCAAATAAGCAAACCAGGTGAAGTCTGAGGTGAAGTGGTGCCTCCGCTCATGACTCACATCACAGTTAGTGGGTTATTCCCAGGAGAAGCAGCTCAGTCCAAATGTGCCCCAACAAGCTGCAGATTAATAGTGTGGCATGAGGCCAACACATGTTAATGCATCTGTCGAGGCTAAACGCGCCTCTGTTGCAAAGTGATTTTTATACATTTGGCAGGACAGCGGGGTGTCCATCCTGTCAAGGGGAATGTGGATGACTCTTGGGCCAAATAGATCTTAACAACAAGGTCCCACCCAACTGAACTTGATCCTTTGTGAATGCATGCACGCAGGAGGTCCTCAGCAAAGGTGGAGATGGCAGGGTATAGGTTCACACACTCAGCAGCCTTTAGGCCTCCTTTGACTAATCTTCCACTAATACTAGTATTAGTACGACAAACATTAATGAATTAAGTAGAGCTGTCAATGGTTTGAGCTTAAACTGTAGTGTCTTTTTCTTACCACTGTCTCTCAGTATTGCACTGTGTAGATCTGGCTTGACAGAGCCTGTTTTCAGATCATAGACACAAGATGACAGACAAACACAACAATTATTCTGACTCATCATTACAGTAAAAGTAACAATTTTATACCGGGACCACAATACCAGGACCATAATACCTGAAGGTAATTTTAGTGTAACCTGTCTGGTTAACCAAGTTGATAATCTCTCTTTTCCTCTCAACATCTTTAAGGCTTCACTTCCTCCAGTCAAATTCATTTTTTTTAAAAAAAAAGCAAACTTCACCGGGAGTTCATTTTCCTGTATGAATATTCATGATTTTAATAGATTAAAACAGGAAAGTAGGCCAAACTTTTCTTTCCCCTTGTTACCAGTCAGTGGGTGATGGCTTTTGCTCTTCTTTTCTCCTCAGTGTTATATTTTGAGTACTGGGAATGATATGCACAGGCTCATTAATCTTGCTGAGTTACACTAATTAGAAAATAGTGGCAGGCATCTGAGCACGGGACAGGTTGAGGCATGATATGACAGAACATCTCCCATTAGAGACACTTTGTGAGGCAGGTGCCTGGTAGACGCCGCACTAAAGCGTCCGTGTTTAGTAGATTTTGACAAAAACAACAAAAAGGAACTTGGCGCACCATCTGAACATTATACACCAACTTTATGGCAGACTCCAGTAAAATGGCTGCCCTTTGCCTTGTTGCCAGCTCTGCTGTAGCTTAAGTTCTCATGATGGCTTTTGGTCTTAACATAAACCACGGATTCTGTTCATGCATAATTTATTTCTGAATAATTGCTCCCAGTAATGGAGAATATTACAGTATTTAGTGAATATTAATAAGTAATGTAGTCACACTTTCTCTGCACATTGTTTGACAAGACATTTAAATGTATGGCAATATAAAGTAATTATTAAGCAGGTGTGATTTTTTATTTTTTTTTTTCATGCTGCCACAGTTGGACGCACATTAAAATGCAT
Organism: Brachirus orientalis; assembly: GCA_016785285.1. Lineage (NCBI taxonomy): Eukaryota > Metazoa > Chordata > Actinopteri > Pleuronectiformes > Soleidae > Brachirus > Brachirus orientalis. The sequence goes on from JAFBJR010000150.1 coordinate 13,850,580, forward strand.
GCCAGTTAGTAGTGGGTGCACCAGCGGAGTTGTGCTCACAGTTAAACCTTTTAATTTTGTGTGTTATCTGGAGATGATTGCAGTATTTTTGTTGTTCAAGGAAAGGTGCAGCTGTCGTATTCTCACTCTTTGTCGTGTCTTAATCTCCAGTCTGCGGTGAACACAGTTTCTAAGTGAATGTTTGAGAACATGGGGATATGGGAGGAACCCGGGCAGATGAATTGAAATTTTAATGAGCAGCACCACCATGCTGACGGCCATGGAACACCTCAGACAGCTTAAATATCACCGCTAATTAACACAGAGAGGTGGGCTGTCACAGCCATGATGGATGTGCGAGGAAGGGGCCATATCGCTGCTTTCAACCAACCAGTGATTCCTTTATTAATCAAAGCCTGAGATGAAAAGGCTCTCCCACACCTCGGGGAGAAGGAGATAGCAGGGGCTATTGTTGAGAGGGTTTCAATCATTCGCCGTGAGTCTGTGATGTATTTGATCGGGGGACATCCAAACATTTCCAGGAGACAGAATGTTTCTGCTGCTGAGCACGTGTTTCTGTAAACCTCCGAACCACCCACATGTTGACAGAGTCACAGTCTCCACAGTCAGATGAGATTTACTGTTTGTTGGGGAAATTTCTGTTTGGAGGACCTGACAGGAGAGCTGAGGATGTAGAGGACTGACTATCAGTCTTAACGCTCACTCCCCTCCCTGATCCATAACCATACTGAGCACAAGGCAGCACTCCTACACTTTTCCTCCAGACTGACTCCATGATCAGTCTGTCTCACAGAGATGATTTCGAACCTAGATTTTCAGCACTTTGTGTATGAAGATGGAGTGTTATCTTCCCCTCTCTGATCTCCTCCCCATCTACCTCACTTAAGGAGGTCCATTGTTAAGTGCCACAGGCCTGTGGGTGCTGTAAATCAGGCTGCAGAGGGAGATGATGTCTCCCATGGGGAAAAACGCACACTCCCAGCAGCCTTCGGGCTGATCTCATCCTGCCTATCCTAATGCTTTAATTAAAGAACTGGTCAATAGCAAAGAAGAAGGTGCTAAAGGGCACGATCTACACCTTCTCACGTACAACGAATGTGGCAATACCCTCAGAGGGAAAATGACAGGGAGCGTACTTGAAGAAATTCTTGCCTCCTGCCTGAAGAATGTGAATACCAGCTATTACCACACAGAAGGTTATGTCTGTTTGATTGCCTGTTTTGGCAATAATACTTCTTTACTGCAACTTTTAAAGAAATGTTCTTACACAGGGCTGACTGATGTGACTTCAAGATTACTTCACTTTGGATATTGTATTACCTTTGCCAGGGAAGTCATGTCTGAGTGTTTGTCCTGTTGTCTGTGAGCAGCTCAAAAAGTTAAGGATGGATTTGATGACATTTTCTGGGGAAGTAGGATAGAAATGATGTTAGTTTTTGAGCAATATGTATATTTACACTCTGGCAAATTGAGCAGCTACAGCACACGTTTGCACTTTCTGAAGGTTTTCTTTAGATAAATATAGAAATTTCTTTGGATTTCATGAACTCATAGTTATTGTACGTAACTAAGGCATGAGGTCAATGTTACTTTAGATAAAGCATTTTGAGTCAGGTGTTGTTTTGGCTTTAACGGTCACTAAAGAAGGCCTCACAGATCACTTAGTGTCACACAGTGCAACAACTGCCTGTTTCTGCCTTAGTGAAACTTGAAAACAGACTGTACACTGGCATACACCTCCCTCTTGTGGTTGAGAAGACTGTGTAAGAGACAAACCCAATAGTATTGCTGTGTTGTTGCATTAGCTGAGTAAAGATAGGTTATTACTGACAATTTTCAACAGCTATTAATTGTTTTGATGCCCTTATCAACCAAAGAAGATTTTGAATATATGCTGTTTTGTTCAGCTTTGTATTTGCTGAACAGTAGTTAAAAAGATTTGTCTTCTTGCACAAATAATCTATTTTGAGAAATATAGAGTGGTTAAAGGTGCTTTATTTTTTTGGTGGTTGTCTGAACACTAATACAATGACTATTGATTTGTATACCTGCATAAATCCACTGAGTAGTTTTTGTTTGTTTCATTATGGCATGATGGTTTTCTGACATAAATTGTAGTGGCAATAACAACTAATTCCTTTCTTGATATCAGTCTTACAGGTTATTTTATACACACCTGTCTCCCAGTGCTGTTTTAACACATTAACTTAATGCTTTTATCTCATTCATGTTCATCACTTGCAGCTATTTTTATTCAGAGCATTGTGACTAATCCTGAATTACAACCAATCTGAGAAAAAACAACAAACATTTCTATTTCAAACTGTTTCAATTTCTTAATTTCTGTGCTGCAGAGATAAAGTAGCCCTCATATGGTCATTGATGCCACCTGCTGGCATGACTGATGCATTACATATTCTAAAATGCTTTTGTCTCAAAAATCTTCTTGGACTCACAAAGGTGGACTGAGCACAAGTTACACAACACAATTTCATTCAATTTCAATCTCAGTTGGAACAACACTCCGAGTATTCCATCATTTATTTAAGTTCCCATTGAACTTCTTTTATTTTTCTTTGTAGAAAATGAGTGAAAGGTAGATATTTGATAAGGAATATTTGAACCTGCACAAAAAACTGAATCCTTGTATTAAAACTTGGGGCTTTAAAACTTTGTTTGTATTATTGATTGAGTCTTTCCCTTACACACCTGAAACCTCAAAAATTCAGGACCAACATAAAAAAAGAATTTTACAAAAAATATATACTGTATATGTAAGTTGCTAAAATGCATGCAAAAGAAAAGAAGTAAAAAATATGCTGACTATTCAAGACTGCTACACTAAAAGGGCAAGACTGTCAATGCTTACTTTATTCCTACAAGTAAGCTGAACATTAACTCATCAGGGCCTTTTCAGTAAGAAATTATTAGACTACAGATTTTAAGTTTGTAAATACTTTGATTTGCTTTTGAAGTGTAGGTCCCATACATAATATTTTCTACGCCTAATACATTTTAAATATATATTAACTTCATCAACAGTAGACAAGTCAGTTTTGGGCCTTACAACTCCTTTCACGAGATCTAGAAGGTCTGAGAGCAACAGGACTACCAGTCTACTGTAAAACACATTTTACTCTAAACAGGTAACAAGCTTTAAAACTCACTGCTTCCTTTACAATTGAGCTACTATCTTCAGTCCAGTGTTTACATTTTGACTTGATCCTACAGAGGCCCATAACATACAGCAATACAATGTAGGCTGTCTTGTCATCATAGAAAATGCCTTTAGGTAAACTGAAGATGCTCAGGGTGAAGCTAGAGACGAAATGTCATGGCACTATATTCGGATCACATTCAGTCAGGTCAAGACAGAGATTAGCTTTCAAAAATAATCTTCAGATGAGTTAAATTATACTGAGCCAAATTTTATGAGTATGGAAATAGTATGAGCTCCAGGGAAATATTTCCCAGTATCTGCAGAAAAGATTATTTGGGGCCTAATTCTACTTTTGATTTACCTGTGTGCAAAGAGTGTTACAAAAATCAGTCATGATGAGATTTTACGGGCTGATGGAAACCTCCAGGTAAATCTCAGGATTAACAGAATTATGCAGACACAGCCTCTTTTTATCAGAATACTCTGACAGGATGCAAGTCTTTCACAGTTAGAGGAATCTAACATTGAGTGGAAAAAATAAGACTGACAGTTGTTTCTAGAAAAAAGAGAGATGTAAATGCACTGAATTTACAGTATAATGCCACAGACAGGCGGTTCCTACATCCAGCTAATAAGTTCAAACAAGTTCATTCAATGTATTCAAGAGCATTAAAAAAATCTGGGCTATTTCTAATAAACCTGTCATTATTTTACAGTCTTTCAATGGTGCCACCTAAAAACAGTCAGGACATGGCCCCTTTAAAATAAGGTATAGCAGTGAATGTGTGTGCCAATTGCTACACACCTTTACTAACACACCGCTTCATTGAAAATTAAATATTTCAGGAGCATCTCTTTAACCTTTAGTGTCCTCACACCTGTCTTTTAGTGCTGTATACCGTTGGTGTTATGTTCAACCCACAGCACAGTGATGGACAGGTGGATAGTTGTTTCCTCGAGGCAGCACAGACCACAAGTCTGCTGTCATCTTTCACTGGTTAGCTGTTTGTGTCCGTTGCGGAATTTTTCACAAGCAGTTGCAGGCAACACCGGGGCTGACTGCACATCAGTAGGATAAACAGGACAGTCAAAACACAACAGTCCATGCAGTAAAATGTTCTTGAAATTGCTTGATAGTGAGGCCAGAAAATCCCTACAACCTTTCAGATAAAAGAAGATGTGTGTGTTTAAAGTACAGCCCTAATGACTTGACCTTTTGTTTAGGATTGTGAATAAAGCCGCGTTTCCACCGAGTCGAACAGTTCACTTTGGTGCAGTATGGAACATGTTTCTTTTGCATTTTCAGTTGGAGTAATACCAGAATGACCAGCCCCAAATGTTCCATTTTTTTGACACCCTTCCTTGGGGGTACCAGAGTAAAATGGTACGGTATGGTCAGGATGGAGCTAGACTGGCTCCACCCACAAGAGTCAGCTGATAGAGTGACAGAAAAACGTTGCTCCTTGTTATCAACGTAAATATTCCATAGAAGTCGAGGAAAACACCCGCAGTCTTTTCTCATACAAAGACTGACGACTTGAGACAAAGTTGTTGAGCTGATGTCCTCCATTGTTGTACAATGTGTTCTTGTCTGTTGACACGTTTGTTGTTGTCGCACCGGTACAATGTCATGCTACGCAGCCACCGGGCTCAGACCACACCCAACTACCAAGTAAAGGTACTGTTCTCAGTCCCAACGCAAGCCCGACCCAGGGTTTTACCATTCCAAACCATACTGTACCAAACTGAACTGTACCATGATGGAAACACAGCATAAATTGTTGTGTGTATCATGAACATAAGCGTAAATTACAAAAAAAAAGTACAAAAATCAAATGCACTAACAAGCTGGGTGAGTTGGTGAGAGTAAACTAAAGATGGGTTGTTTAAGCAAAGCTGTTCTCAGGTTACAGTACTGTTTCAGCTCCAATGTTCAACATCACTGAGCTTCAGACGGCTCTTTTCTGTAGGGTCTCTATTTGATTCAGGGGGTCATACAGTTAGACGGTTGTTGGAAGGCTGTAGCGGGCTCCAGGAAGCTGGATGGGCAGAAGTTTCCTGGGAGTACTGGTTTTCCTCTTTGCTCATCCCAACTGTGCAGAGCCGCCGGTGCCTCAGCAGCCTGTCTGTCCGTGAAAAGTTCTGCAGGCAGGCAGAGAGAGGTGTGACTTTCAGTGAAAACAATACTGATACTGCAGCAAAAAAAACCAAAAAAAACCATTCTGACTAAAATGCAAACAACACACAACAACAAGGAGACACTGTTAGGATGAAGCATTTATTTAGGGCAGACTAATTTTCAAATTGGGCAGAAATTCTAATTGCCTAAGCAATCAACCATCTGCCTCTTTGACGATCAGTTGGACTTGTGGTGTGTCAAAAGTGTGTTCAGCTGTCTTTCAGTTTGAGTCCAATTTCCCTCATCCATTATAAACTTTAGTGAGCATGTTCTAATAGTAGAAAAGTTTCTAATGTTGTGTCTAAAACTTAAGACTGGAGGCCAGACTTTCTGCATATTCCAACTACCTGCGTTTTATTTGACCTCTTTATATTCAGTTCCATATGGAGTTAATGAAGTAATACCGACTTTCACTTTTACCTGCATTGTCTTACATAAATAAATTGGAATTATTTAAATACAGAAATTGACTGGAGATTCTACTGTTTGTGTGACAACTGAAGTCACAAATTCAAGACTGAAGATTGTCTAAAAATGTTCAGTGTGAGTAAGGATAGTTTTTGAACATCTTAAAACATCTTCACTCTGACAACTGACTGGATGACTCACCTGATGACAACGATCACACTGGTACGGCTTCTCTCCACTGTGCACCCGCTTGTGTCTGTCCAGGTGGTAACGCTGAATGAACCGCATGTCACATGCATCACAAGCAAATGGCTTTTCCCCTGTGAACAACCCCAGATGGACTGTTACACATATGTAACTGCATGTTCTTCACTTGCTTGTTCAAAGATAAGTTTGAATGTTTGAGTCTTGGCCAAACGTACAACACAATTACAGTGGTGGACAAAATAGATGGTTGCTTCAAGAGGGAAGCAGCTCCCCCAGTTCCACTGGCTAAATCGTTGCCTTGTGTCTCTTTGTGCCACATTGTTTCCCAGGTCTTAATAATGCAGCAAGTTCACACTGAAGTGTGCTGTGAGATCTCACCTGTATGTGTGAGAATATGTCGTTTGAGGTGGTAGCTGCTCCGAAAAGCTCCATAGCAGTGGTCACAGATGAAGTTCTTCTGAACTTTCAAAGAGATGTCATCCAAATCTGGTGGAAGTAAATGCTAGCAAAAATGTAAAAAAAAGAAAAGTTAAATCTTATTAAAACATTAAAACTAGATATTTGCATGTGTAATTGAAAGTGTAGCTTTGAATTAATTATTACCTCAATTTTCTCTTTAACTTTGTTGGATGCTTTTTTGTGCTTTTTCTTCGGTTGCATGTTCTGGTTTGCCTGCATATCTTTCCCATCCAGCAATTTTGATGAGTGATAATCACCATCTTTTCGGATTAGCTTTTAAAAGAAGCAAAATATCAGCATTAGAGGGTAAGCCTTTATTATTAATCAGTGCAACAACAAAACTGAAACAATATATTATTGTTAGAATGTAAAATAGTAAAATCACAGTTCACTTAACAATTCACAATTGTCACAAAATTTATTTGGGAACAATTGAACATTTATTAAAGTATATGCTACAAAGTGGGGACTGAATAATCACATAATCCTAGTCATATCCTGCAATGCCACTGAAACATACAGTATATACCTATCTTTCCTTTTGAGTCCTATCACAGAATTGGAGCTGTAAAATGTTTTAAGTTTGGTTAAGTTTACTTTTGACTACATAACATCAATATTTTAATAACAACTTATAACTTTACCATGAACTTCTTAGTGCCTTCTTCTATTTTCATCTCTATGTTAAACAAATAAAGAATCTGTTGATGAGCATAGAACTGTGGCTGGCATCTCTCTCACCAGAGGTGGACAGCTCCCGGTTGAAGGATGTCCCATATGGCTGTGGTGTGGTTGTCCATGGTGGACCTGGTGCCCATGGTGGTTGGGACTGTGTTGTGAATGGGTTTGCTGGCTCTCAGTACTGGCTCTGTGCCCCTGGCCCAAGGTTGACATCATTTTCTTCTGGCCTGGGATGCTGTTGGCCTGCATCAGGGCCATGCTGGACAGCACCGCCTCACAGCCCAGCAACCCAGCCTGAGAACACAAACAAATAACATGTCAGGACAGAAAGAGGGGAGTGTTGGACTCCTGACAGAGACAAGGAGTCGGGGGGGGGGGAAATGGGACAAACAGACAAATGAACTGCCATAGGGACACGCTAAATCCAAGGGGGTGATTCTGGACATGAAGACTTCAACTGACCCATTTCATATGGTCTCGAACAGAGTTGTTGGAATGGTGTGTCATCGCCGTGCTTTGAATGCGTGTGTGTTTGGGGGAAGTGGGGGCTTCACTCACAATGAAGGGTGGTAGAAGAGACCACACCCACCCAAATCATCAGGGGCTGAAGCCTGAAAATAGAGGCATGAAAACATAAGCCTAATATTTTGACACGGTGGAAATGGGAGCTGGAAAACCAGACAGATTTCACAGATGACTAAATCTGGATAAATATAATTACTCGAATTGTAGGTCCACCTAATATCCAGTCCAGGTAATATCTGTAATTCATTAGACAATAAAGTCCTGGTTGTTTGACACACATAAAGTTGAAAGAACACACGTCAGTCAGAAGAGGGGAAAAAAAAAGAAATATGATTAAAAACAAGGAAAATCTATTTTCTAAAATAAGACATTTGTAATCTGGGCTTTTAAGAGAAACATAACACTTTCAAACACAGATAATTGTGTTATCCTGTTAAATAATGCTGTCTGTTAACAATACAGAAGATGGCACTGGTGATTGGTATTGATACTATTGCAAGTGAATATCTATTCTGAGTCAAATTTTTTAACATTGATTAATACCCAAGTATCAGTGTTTTGATAACCCTAGCCTGAATTTTTTTTACAAACAAATTGAAAGTTATTGATATAGCTGCGGAAATATACCAAATTACTTGAAAATTCCGAGCTTACTCTGGGAAAAAGTTTTCTGATTGCAGGCTCTTCATAAATATCTTTTAGTTTGTGGATAAACAACTCATTGGTTGTCATCACCAAACCTGTATCAACATTTTATTTTAACATTTTTTATGACCATGTGTAGTTGCAGCCTAACTAATACTACAAACACATACAAACTAATATTACAATTTATTGAGTAAACCCAACTGATTGTGGCCTTTGAAAAAACAAACACTTTTAAACAAAGAAACATTTCTGGGGGGAAATCATTGATAGCAATTATGTGTTGTGTCCAAAAATGTGTTTGCACAACAAGCATTACACTGATATATGTTGAAATTTTGTTGTATTGACATTTTAAAAAATTGTATTGCAGTGCATATTGTTATTTAATCATTTTCCTGTGATGTAGACCTGTTTATGAAATGATACCTTTAGCACCACTGAGCTGGCTAACAAATGAGACATTGTTTCAAAATTGACTATTTAATAAACGCTGGCATTTTTAGTTAATCTGCCTACGAGTGTCTGGTGCCCACTGGATAACCACGTATATACAGGTACAGTGTTCTGGAGTGTGCAGTACGGAGATAGTCGCAACAGAAAATGCTAGCAAGCTAGATAGCTGGCTAGCCGACCAGCAGATGGGTTGTGGGACAACTCTTGTATGACCGGATCCTCACCCCCGCCCCAGAAAACACAACAGCCAGCCATCCAGGCGGGCGGGCGGGCAGGGCGTGCGGGCTCTGCGCCGATCACAATTAAACACCCCTCTCACCGGCTATAGATGTTAGAAAAACACGAACACACGACCATAAAATACATCAACAGTCTTAAGTGAAAATGTGTCGTAAACCCAACGACTTACCTTTCAATTTTGTGACTTTAGTAGATATTTTTTTTTGTCGCACTTCCAATTTTTTTCCTCAGTTTACAAACACTGACAGGAAACACTACCGGAAGCACTACGCGAAGGGAGTCGTGATAGGCCGGAGACCCAGTCACGTGTTTGAAAGGGGATGACTCATATTTGTGGCCATGATTGTGAGGTCGTGGTGCTCCTATTGTGGCGGACATGCGTCTTTTTCTCCTTCTTTGTGTTTTGATGCGGTTTCCAAGTTTAAGTGTGCATAGCGCCATCTACCGAGTCGAAAGGGATGACAACATGTATATGAGTATTAATGATTTTTGTCCCAGTATGTGTAATCTATCTATCTATCTATCTATCTATCTATCTATCTATCTATCTATCTATCTATCTATCTATCTATCTATCTATCTATCTATCTATTTTTGTTATTAAGTGTGCTTTGCAGAATCCATCTCCAGCATGGCCATAGAGAGTAGATGAAGTGACACATCTCTACAAATTAAACAAGAACATTTACAGAATGGACTCTTAGCTGGTTTATACTTCAGAAGTAACAGAGCCCCATCTTCTAACACTCTCTGTATACAACATAATATATCATGAGATAGTTAAGCACTTGTTTGCTAAAACATGGTTTTATTTAATTTTTCATTTAGTACAAAATGTGATGATGAGGTGAAACCCATCACATGAAAGAAGTAATTGGAGTTGTGTGTACTTAAAACACATTTTAAAAAGTAATATGACTCTATGTGAATAGAGGATCTTTTAATTTAAAAGAGTCATCTCAGTGTTAGAAGGAAATATGTGGAACTAGATATTAGATTTTTAATCATATCAAAGTGGGATCAGATACCTGAATTTAAAACAGTTAATATTGTTTATCCGAAATCACAAAGGAAAGAGGAAAAAGGAGCAAAGGAAATAGAAATGTCATGGATGATTACGTCCAAAATATGCCACCACCAATCTTTCCTTGGTCTGACAAAAATAAGCTATATAATATCAATATGAATCACAACAAGTTAACTAGTGCATTTGCGTATCACAGCTTATTTCAGCTATCTACATGTAATATCATTAATTAATTAATTCATCATATCTAATCAGTCTGATTAGATATGATGAAGTCTAATCATTCTAATTTCAGTCACAAATCATTTCCAAGTCTTTCAATTTCATTGAGAAAGAAGTCCATGTCTTTCTGGGAAAGGAGAGGAGAGAGCACAACCAAACGGAAAAAATTGACTTTGTTTCCCAGAGGTTGGTAGCCAACCATCATCGTGCCTTGTTTCATCATGCGCTCCTTCATAACAGGAGCCACCTTTGAGAAAACACATGAATATGAAATATAAAATGAGTGTTGGTAAGTTGAAGTTGAAAAACACACCTCACTAGAAGGTTGAATTTGTCCACTTCAAGTGTGAACAGAAACTTACCTTAGCCAGCCTCTCCTCATAGTCTGCATTACCTTCCTTCCCCCTCAAACTGGGTGGTATATACCAGAAGCATACATTCACAAACTGTGGCTATTCATGGAGACACATACAAAAGCTCATCACTGTTTCACATAGAAGAAATGAATTGTGAAACAAAAAAATTGTGTTTCTCAATATGTGTGTGGCATTTACTGACCTCCCCCAAAAGATGGAAGCCCTCTCTTTTCTTCATCTGCTCTACCAGATACCTGTAGCAGAACATAACACTTTTGGTTTTTGAGTTGTTTGGCAGAGGAAATGGAAATTGTTCATTTTAAGTACAGACAAATACCAAACTTCAGTGGGATTGTTTTGAATTTACTACTTAACATCAGGTGTGTTCTGTGGTACAATAGCAAGCTTTGATTACCTTACATGGAGAAAAGCTTTGTCTACACGCTGTGCCAAGCCATCAGTGCCAACAGCTTTCCACATCAACCACAACTTAAGGCAGTCCACCTTACGGCCACACTGAACAGACTTCTCACCAATGTCCAGACTGATGTCGTAGAATTTGTCTTGCTGGAAGAGGTATGTGGCGCTGGCTGTGTGGCACTGCTTAAGCAAGTTCTGACACAAAGCAAATGATTTTCTGTTAAATGTTGCTTAAGTACAAAGTCACTAAAACATTATGACGTGTATCGGGGAGAGAACAGACCGTTGTGTCCTTTAGCAGCAAGGCAGAGCACTGCAGGCCAGCAAGCAGCATCTTGTGTGGATTCCATGTTACTGAATTTGCTCTGGTCTCACACAGGCACGCACACACACACACACACACACACACACACACACACACACACACACACACACACACACACACACACACACACACACACTTCTGTAAAACCACATCCTAAATTAATTAGCTTTACTGTGTAAAATGCATATGTTGCATATTAATACCTGTCAACACCTTTCATTAAATGTCTGTGTTGCTTGGAAAAGAGTACACTCCCTCCCCAGGCAGCCTAAAACACATGACAAGACAAACAAGCCTCAGCATGCTCTGAAATTTTAATGAATACAAGACAAGCTCACAATAAACCAAGGCTTGTCGATAGACATGGATTTTTTCCCCACTAGACACTCACGTCTACGTGCATCCAGATCTGATGTTTTTCACAGATATCAGCGATTTGGTCCAGTGGATCAAAGGCACCTTGAACTGTGGTCCCTGCTGTGCAGTTAACCAGAAAGGGCACTGTACCCTGGAAGAAACAAATACAGTTATATTCATTCATTCATTCATTCATTCATTCATTCATTCATTCTAACATACATTGGTTTTTAGAATGAAAAGAAAGCACCACTCACTCACTCTCTCTCTCTCATTTTTTACCACTTCATCCACTGAGGGTCGCGGGGGGCATTGGTGCCTATCTCCAGCTAACATAGGGCGAGAGGCAGGGTACACACTGGACAGGTCGCCAGTCCATCACAGGGCCACATAGAGACAGCCAACCATTCACTCTCACATTCACACCTACGGGCAATTTAGAGTGTCCAATTGTTTTAGATAATTTGTAAAGGAAAAAAACAGTATCTAAGCACAAATTTACCTGTGATTTTGCAAGCACTATCTTTTCATCCAGGTCACCTGGAATCATACGCCCTCTGCAGAGCAAGGAGGAGGACAGAAATATCAGCAAGGTATCATTTTGATAAGATTATAAACAATAGTTATTTTTATCATCAGTTAATGGATTCAGCATGATTTTTTTGTTGTTCTTTGGGTTAAAATGTTAGAAGACAGTTTCACAAGGTGATGTTTTTAAAGTGATTGTTGTATTAAATCAACAGTCAAAATCTCAAAGATATTAAATGTTACAATGCTATAAACCTGAGAAATAAATGTCAAGCCTTAAATTTGAAAACTTGAAACCAGATGATTTTGGAAAACTTTGCCTTATAATTTAATTTAGTTATTAATCAGTTACAAAACTTGATCAGACATATTGTTAAATTAATTAATACATCAGTTGTTAAGCTCTTACAATGAACAATACTTTACCTATCATCCACTTTCACCATAATAACATTGTCAGTCCCGATTCCCAGATAGGCAGCTCCTTTCTTTAAAGAGTAATGGCTCTGCAAAAATATGAGTCATTTTTTTCCACAATTTATATGGTAAAACAACACCCTCTACAATGCTTCGCTTTCTATCTGTAATCTCATTCCCTCAGAATTTTCTGACCTCAGGAGATGTAAAGATGGTCAGTCGAGGAAGACCAAACAGCCCCTGGCTTTTGACCTCTGGGAAGCATTGATAGCGTGCAAGGTTGATGGCACACATGGTGGAGCTTGACCCTCCAGGCCAGAAAAGCCCATCACCTTCTGTCCAGCCCACCAACTGACGCAGCCCTCTGAGAACCTCATTCTCCATCAGCACAAACACAGGAGCCACCTCATAGGTGTAACTGCAATTAACACACGGAAATATATGATCATTTTTAAAGTTTATTTGCATCATAGTAAACATTTTAGTTTCATCCTCCCAAACACCAAGTAACCTTTGGTATTTTATACTAATAAATATATAGGGTTTTTTTTTTTCTTACACACTAGTGTTGAGAGCCTCACTGAGAAATCGTCCAGACAACGAATGGTAGTCTACCCCAGCAAATAGCTGGTTAAAAAAACGTGGGTGACCTGAAAGAAGCAAGCAAACAAAAAAAGTCCAGTTTAAAAGAAATAAGGCTCAAACAATTCAAATGTTTTAAGTGGCACCAGCAGTCTCACTTGTCTTGACGCTGTACTTGGCAACATCTTTCACCCTCTGTAGGAGGCTCTGTTGTGTTTCGCCCGTTGACCTTAGCTCCAGATCCAGCAGCAGAGCCAGCTCTTCTGGTTCCTTCCACTCACAAACCTGCAGTGAGAAACATGGCTGATGAGATTTGTTCAAAGCACACTGTAATCTGTCAGTTCTGTTTTGAGTTTGGCTTTATGGTATACCTTCTCATTGACATCTATGCCTTTGCGAAGCACCTCCTCCACTATGATTTTAAAGGTTTCATTCAGGAAGAGTTGGCCTTCTGCATGGTCAATGAGAGGCTCACTCAGGTCAAGGAGATCAGCTGGTTTCGTAGTCTGCATGTCTGCTGCTGTAACCACAAATCCATAAGCCGTCATTGTAGAACTTTCTGGCAGTTGATTACCGTGTCATATCTCGCAAACCTTTCATCTTACTTTGAAGTCTGTAAAGTATAGTTTCCTGATCTCCAGTATATGTATATGTATGTTTCGCAGTTCTTCAGTAAGCATTTGACTAATCCCACAGTCTCATTTGGGTAGAATAATCTCCAGGACCAGTACGTCTTGTCGGCTTACAACCTAACTGAAAGTCTAACCTAACGTGTATGTATCCAAAAAACATGAGAAAAGGGACTTGAGTTGCATCCGCCATACTTGTTTTGATAACCCTTCCAGAGGGGAGTTTACTAAGCCGCTGCAAGTGGTTTGGTAAAAATCTAGACAATCATTTCCAAAGGTCAAGTGATACAATGTGTCTGTGAAGGTTCTCCGTCATCCAGGTCATGGTAGCCTTTAAGTGCTAAACATGAGGGAAACTGGGTTCTTGTGATAAGTTCTTGAAACAACAGAAGTCCAGTTGCCTTTGTTTTTAGCGATACGGTATCCACATTGTATTAACATATGATGTTAACCTGATTAAATTTACACCTGTTGTCACTGACAAAGTTTATCTAGACACACAACTCCAACTACTAAACTTGTAAGTTGGGAATGCTGAGTCAGTGATTCCCAACTTTTGCTTGTCTGATTTCTTTATTATTATTTTCTCAATCAGACGTTATGATAACAATAATAAAACAGTAGATAAATTAATATTCTTTACACATGACAGATTATACAGTCAGATTATACATCTAGTTAAGCAGCATCTGGTTGCAATCAGATAAAATACAATGTAGAGCAGGATTTAAATTGAGCAAAAGCAACAGAGGGCACAATACTTACATGGAAATATGTCTGCCATATCCACACTTTCTTTATAAAGAACCCTGTGTTAGTCCAGAGTAGCAAAGCACCCACCCACTAGTGTAACTGGAAACGTGGAAATGCAGAGAGCAGGGAGTAGGAGGAGTTAACCTTTTCACCCAAGAGGATCCTGAAGACCAAACTAAGTGGTGGAAAAATACAAATATTTAGCGTGTCTAGATTGGTATCCTGTCTACAGAGCTGCATTCTAGGATTTTTCCACCAGTTAGTCAGAGCTGAAGATGCCTTTTGGATGAAAGATAAAATTACTTCAACTGAACTCAAGCAAATCCAGTTGCCTACAGCCAACTACCGAAGATATTTTTGACCTGCATGATTGAGAACCTTCAAAGATAACATCTGCTACATTACTTTAAATATTTAAGCGTCAGTGTCCGTTTAATGGTGCAGGGGTAAGGTAATACGCAACGTACGCTTAATCTGAAAGATCCATATATACATATAACAGGCCACATGTCTGTGTAACTGTCAACTCAGCCTGTTCATTCAGAGCCAGACTGAGTGTTTATTAAATGTTGAGTTGAGAGCAACAAAAAAAAATATACAGTATATTTACATTACAATAAATAAACAGCATAAAAAGTTGAATAGTAAATACATAAAAATTACATTATGTTAAAATTGCTGAAACTATTTAACCTATTTACTTAACCTATTTAACTATTTAACTATTTGTTCTACCTCAGGACAATGATGTGACTTGCAGATCCTTGACAAATTTAAGCAGTGGAAAGGTCTCCTGTAGGGCCTGGTCCTTCAGTAGCTCTAATAGTCCCTGCGCTGCTTCAGGCCCTCTCTGGATGACATGGTCCAGACATTCTGTCATCTTCACACTGGGAATATGACAAGCTTTAAGATTATTATCTTATATTAAAACATATTAAAAATGTCAATTTTCCAGTGTGATGATGGCACCTGAGGCTGAACAACAAGACCCTAGAGCAGTTGTCCGCCCAGTGGACCACTGTCCATTCTTTGATGGTAGGCATCCTGCATTTGATTTCCTGTGGAGAACTTTCAAGGGACATTGTCAATCTTGTCCTTTTGTTTTTAGAAATAACATGACTATCTTGTTGGTTTTAGACACATTTATCATATTAAATCAATAAGAATATTAAAACCGACACATCAAAATCTGCAATATCCTTTATTTTATTTGTAGTTTACAACAATCACTGACAAGACGGAGTGATATGATGGTGGGGGTCTATAACCTGTATGTGACCAATTATAGCCACTAGATGGAAATCTTGTGTTACTTATCAGTGCTCTGATGCTTCACACTAGCTGACGAAATGTTGAGGAGGGGTCAACATTTTATCCTTCCAAAACAGAACCATTAAGCTCCTTTTGTCTCACATACAGTGATCTTGGTAATCTAGGAACTCATTAAGACTTGTTTCTGTCTGGGCTTGTGTCTATCATGGGACCATAGTGACAGTGTCCTTGTGGTGGGAGGTAAAAATGAGGTAAAGTGTTGTAAATGGAGATCATGGATAAGAACAGTGATAACGGAAATGTGGCTAAAGGTTTTTTCCTTGATTACCGTAATAAAAAAACCTCAGTGTGTGTGATATGCTCAGGTTGAAACAAAACAGGCTCTAAATGCCCTAATTAAAAACAAAAGCATTGACCCTGCAACTGTAAGCAGTTACAGTGCACCTGCAAAGGTGATAAGAAAAGTGAAGTTTGCTGGTGGGGATTTTCCATCATGCTGTTGCTGCCACATTGAATGATGTTGACAATTGTTCACCCAAGAGGATCCTGAAGATCAGACTAAGTGGTGGAAAAATACAAATATTTAACGTGTCTAGATTGGTATCCTGTCTACAGAGCTGCATTCTAGGATTTTTCCACCAGTTAGTCAGAGCTGAAGATGCCTTTTGGATGAAAGATGAAATTACTTCAACTGAACTCAAGCAGGTTCAGTTGCCTACAGCCAACTACCGAAGATATCTTTGACCTGCATGACTGAGAACCTTCAAAGATAACATCTGCTACATTACTTTAAATATTTAAGCGTCAGTGATTTTAATGGTGCAGGGGTAAGGTAATATGCAACGTACGCTTAATCTGAAAGATCCATATATACATATAACAGGCCACATGTCTGTATAACTGTTTCAACTCGGTCTGTTCATTCAGAGCCAGACTGAGTGTTTATTAAATGTTGAGTTGAGAGCAACAATAAAAAAATAAAATAAAAATATACAATATATTTACATTATAACAACAAGAATGACGACATGCAAAACTCACAGCTGCAGACATTGACAGATAATGTAGAGATATCCCAGAAGATTGTTATGATTATGATTGAATCAAGCCTTAACACTTACTGATCACATACAATAATCTCTTAATGTTTTCAAATCAAACAACAGTCTCCTGTAAAAAAGTGACTTTCAATTTCAGCAGTAAAATCAGCATGTCTCCAACAAGAAATCAATTCCTTCAGGTGGAAGTGCCCAGTTGTCCTTACTGAGGCAAGAATGCAGGTGAGCTGGGGTGGCTTTTTCCTTCTGGCTGATTCGCCAGTAGCGCAGCATTGCAAATACTCTCTCCACATGAAGAGGATGATCCTCCTCAATCTGTTCCAGCTTCACAGAGGGAACATCCAGAGCCAGTCTGCCAATCTCCCGCCAAGATCTGCCGATGGCTCGAGCCACAGTCATCAACTGCTTCTCTGTCACTATGCGGGAACCTGTCAATGAGAAAGAAGCAGATGAAGCAGGTCATGATCTTGTAGTGTTTTAAGGGGAAAAATTATGTGTGCAGTGTCACTCACTGTTGTTGCAGATCTTTTTGGCCGGAATGGTTTCTTGTAATTCAGGTGTTGGCTTTTTCTTTCTTGTTGGTTCTATTTGCATAAACAGCATAAAAAGTTTAATAGACATAAACATACATAAAAATTACATTATGTTAAAATTGCTGAAACTATTTAACAGATTTTGTCCTACCTGAGGACAGTGATGTGACTTGCAGATCCTTGACAAAATGAAGCAGTGGAAAGGTCTCCTGTAGGGCCTGGTCCTTCAGAAGCTCTAATAGTCCCTGCGCTGCTTCAGGCCCTCTCTGGATGACATGGTCTAGAAGTTCTGTCATCTTCACACTGGGAATATGACAAGCTTTCACATGCTGGTAGCCATGAAGAGACAGCAGACAGCGAGAGTCTGCATGTTGTAGCACAAAGTTGGCATCGCTACTCAGGATTTCTATTAGCTTGGCCTTGTGCTTTCTGAGTAACTGGACTTCTGCTGCAGGTTCCTCAGCCATGACTGACTATGTCTTAAATAATCTGAGAGAAAAAAAAAAGAAAACACTGATGATGCATAGCTGCAAACATGCATCCTACAGTTTTTGAGTTTTTTTTGACTGCAGCTATATAAATAAATACTTTTATTTAGAGCAACGCTTACTACTACTGCTATGAATAAGGAACCACTACTGCAGTCAATACCAGACACTTCTCTGCCAAAACCTTTAAATAAATATCTTAATGCAAAGTGATTTTACAGTAAATTGGATAGGAGTTGTTGAGAGGTTGTGACCAAGAAGCTGTGTACAAAAACAATAACCGATTGCTAGTGAAATCTCCACTCTAAAGAAACCTTGTCATGTTGTATACAAGATAAAATAAATGATTGTCAGTATAAATTCCGTTTAATTTTAAGCCCAAGTTAAAGGAGTTCAGCCCTCCCAGTAGGGGAAAGGCTGAATTATTGGACAAGTGTCCAGGGAAGGGAGACATCCCGAGACAACTGGTCAGGTACATTTTGTTCTCCATTAACAGCTTAACTGCACCACTGAAAACAAATATTAACTACATGACACATAATCTATTTTACATCTCTGGCCATATAGAAAAGAGATTTTAACTGTGGTTTATAAGCTGTAACTGATGACCTTTTCCAACTATCAGTATATGTGGCAGCAACTTTAATAACAGAATAATTACTAAGTATATCAAATGTCTCATTGTCTGCCATTGTTATGCCTTGTTTTGTTGCCTACTGCTCGAAATACTCAATAATCAAATCAAGTTTTGGTAATATAATTTCAAAAATGTGTCAGTTAATTAATTCAGTTCCAGATCTTTATTTGGATGAATATATAGAGGAGATCAACGACTAATTTATGTCAAGTTTTGCAAGTTTGTTCACGATAGCTGAAGTAAATATACAGTTTAAAAAAAAAACCCGACAAAAGCTCTTAATCACTAAATCCGGCACTTCCTGGTTTCCTGACTGTGGATGTTTCCCAGCTTCGAGAATGCAACGAACACGGAGTGAGTTTCCTCTTACCAGTCACAATAACAGGACATACGACTTAAAAACCGCAGCTTATTCAGACGAAAGTAAAAACCGTCTCTATTTTCGCGGTCTACATCTTCACACTTCTCCGCTCGCGCTGTTTGTTTCTCCTCTCCCTTACTTAAAAATGTATGTTGCTGCAGCAGCATTGTGTCCGTGTGCTTCCACCTGGTGGCTGCATGGTGGTACTGCAGCCACCTGTCCCGCTGTGAGGATTTAGTAGCGTCTGGTGGGACTGACGACACATCGCACTCCCAAAGTATTTACAGAAGTGAGACTTTAAATGTGCCTGTTACAGCAGCACATAGTTATGAAACACATTTGGGCAGAGCATAAAACACCAACTATTTATGTGGCCATATATGATATGTTCACTTTTAAACACATATGACAGACTGAAGATGCGGGATAATGTGCAGGATGAGCGCAGATTTGTTTTTCAACTGACTGGTTTGTCATTTTGCAAAAGTCTCTAAAACTGGAGTTGCACAACTGCAGGCATTATTCATCCCAGAATCACAGAGTAGTATTTGCACCATAAGGGCGCCCCACTGACACCTTTGCACAGTCACAGATGACTGAGGGGCGGCACTGTCCAGAGACTGACTGACCTGACAGTGACGTGGCTGTGTTGAATCACACTTGACAGCAGCAAGGCTGCTGGAAACCCACAGAACTGAAACAAGCAAAAACACCTCTAAATTACAACATACTACAAACATTTTATAGGATATGTATATACCTTTATTATAAGATTAACTTATATTGTATAAAAAGCTCTTAATTGGCTGTGTTTTACCTTTGTCACCACATCAATGTCAATTTTCCAGTGTGATGATGGCACCTGAGGCTGAACAACAAGACCCTAGAGCAGTTGTCCGCCCAGTGGACCACTGTCCGTTCTTTGATGGTAGGCATCCTGCATTTGATTTCCTGTGGAGAACTTTCAAGGGACATTGTCAATCTTGTCCTTTTGTTTTTAGAAATAACATGACTATCTTGTTGGTTTTAGACACATTTATCATATTAAATCAATAAGAATATTAAAACCGACACATCAAAATCTGCAATATCCTTTATTTTATTTGTAGTTTACAACAATCACTGACAAGACGGAGTGATATGATGGTGGGGGTCTATAACCTGTATGTGACCAATTATAGCCACTAGATGGAAATCTTGTGTTACTTATCAGTGCTCTGATGCTTCACACTAGCTGACGAAATGTTGAGGAGGGGTCAACATTTTATCCTTCCAAAACAGAACCATTAAGCTCCTTTTGTCTCACATACAGTGATCTTGGTAATCTAGGAACTCATTAAGACTTGTTTCTGTCTGGGCTTGTGTCTATCATGGGACCATAGTGACAGTGTCCTTGTGGTGGGAGGTAAAAATGAGGTAAAGTGTTGTAAATGGAGATCATGGATAAGAACAGTGATAACGGAAATGTGGCTAAAGGTTTTTTCCTTGATTACCGTAATAAAAAAACCTCAGTGTGTGTGATATGCTCAGGTTGAAACAAAACAGGCTCTAAATGCCCTAATTAAAAACAAAAGCATTGACCCTGCAACTGTAAGCAGTTACAGTGCACCTGCAAAGGTGATAAGAAAAGTGAAGTTTGCTGGTGGGGATTTTCCATCATGCTGTTGCTGCCACATTGAATGATGTTGACAATTGTTCACCCAAGAGGATCCTTATGCTCAGGTTGAAACAAAACAGGCTCTAAATGCCCTAGTTAAAAACAAAAGCATTGACCCTGCAACTGTAAGCAGTTACAGTGCACCTGCAAAGGTGATAAGAAAAGTGAAGTTTGCTGGTGGGGATTTTCCATCATGCTGTTGCTGCCACATTGAACGATGTTGACAATTGTTGCTGCTCCTCCTCAGAGGGACTGGAACAAGAGGGGAAGACGGCCTTTCCACCCCATTTCAACACAGCCAAACTGTAAGACATACATTTCTACCTCACTAAGGTAGATAACTGATATAGCCATCAGCACCGTCTACACTGAGGTTGTAGGAGGAAATTAAATAAATCGGACTGAAGGCGGTGCGGGTCTGAAATTTCATGACCACCAGCTTCATGGCCAAAAAGATAAGCTATTCCTCACAAACAAAATAAATGATGGGTGTCTAATATCTGCAGATGATTGCCATGGATGGATTCTACAATGTATTACTTTCATGTGACAGAGAAGATGGGTTTGATTCATTTTGCTCTATTTCTGTACAGTATGTGCAGCGAATGAAGCTCCAGCATAAGTTCACTAAGCAGGTGTTTTGTAAGAAATATGTATATAATAGTGGGGTATATTGTTCCTGTGGAAGAAACTCCTGTTGAGAAAAGAGAACATGGTTTTAAGTGCTGTTTCATTTTGCAAGAGATTTGTGGTGTTAGTAGTAAAGTAGTAGAGTGGTTAAATTAAGCATGCAAATCTTTTCAGTTTGGTGTTTAGGGTTTTGAGAACTTGTGTCACAGTTTCTGAAAATGGGTTTTAAAAATTAAATTCCTTTTTCTGCCTTTTATTTGTTTTACTCTTACTTAAGATGTATACTTATCTTATCTTATCTTATCTTATCTTATCTTATCTTATCTTATCTTATCTTATTATCATGATTGATAACATAATTAAGTTTAATTTTTAAAATAAGTGAGGGCACTTTCAAAAGGAACTCCATTCTATTTCTTGTTAAATGTGTTTTATTTTACTTCATACAAAATTCAGATAACTCAGAAGTTCTAAATCCCGTCAGTCATGAGCTTCTGCATATATATGTATATTTGCACCTGTTTATTTTAAGGTACAGTAAATTGTACTACATACTATTTACAACCTATAATTTAGTAGTGTAAATCAGGCAACAATAGTTTGTGCTGCACAAGAAGCATGATTATCAACACATTATCATTACATAACTATCATTTGTAATACTGTATATTTGATCCATTACATTTAATGGAAAAAACTTGATATGTTTAATTTATATCTTGTATATAACTTATTGCTTATGTAGTTACTGTTAAATTTTTGAGCTCTTTAAAAAGTGATACACTTTACTCTTATTCTTCATTTAGATAGATGAGTGTGAATGACCTCTCCACTTTGTTTGTTTCTTTTGAACAAGAAGCTCAGACATTAATAAAGTGGGATTAATAAAGTATTAATCAATCAATCAATCAATCAATCAATCAATCAATCAATCAATCAATCAATATGTTGCTGTTTATACTGGAAAACAGCATGGAAATAAATGTTTGATTGTTTTGGTTTGGGTGCAAAAGAAGCCTCACTGCATCAATAGCAAACACATGACATTTGTTTATCAGATGTTTGTGTATTAACAGGAAGATGCAAGGTGATGTAAACGATGTATTACTTTACATTACAGAGCAGCTGTGTACACTGAGTGTATAATTTCAGAGAAATGCCCTCCAACTGTTGCTGGACAACAATTATCAACAACCAATGGTCACATGTCTGCTTTAGCCTGTTTACTCAGCCTCAGCTCTGGGAAATGACAAATCAATATCTTATTCCTGGACAGATATTTTGCTTTCTGTGGAAGGAACGGCCTCTTGAGCCCATTTCATCCACACACAGTATGCTCTGAATCGCTGTGTGCATTAGCTGAATAAATCTCGTTCTTGCTTTGCCTATGTTGGGCGGAAAGTGTACCACCATTCATTCCTATTATTTATTGTTACTACACATGTGGGACTTCTCTGTAGGCACAGTTCATCCACCTTTATGCAATTCTAATGAATTTATTATGCAATAAATTTGCATTATATGATTATTTGATTTTAAGGAGATACATTTTGAATAGTCCTTTACAAACCTGAAGAGTACTGACTTCCCAAGCCAAGGAAATAGAGTATAATATCTTTATTGTCATTGTAACACATAAAATGGAAGTGAGTGCATTCTTTATTAGTGTAAATTATACACAGTCTGTGACTTTTCTGTTCCAAATACTGTGGAATGTGACTGGGAAGTGACTTCATCATTTTGCAATATGTCACACAAGTGGAGCATAATTGGAATGGGAATGTAACTTACTCGATGTCACTCACAGTGCTAAGCTATGGCGGTCACATCACGCTCTCTGTCCACTGATAAATTCCATTTGTTTTATGGTGGTGGTGGTGGATGATGATCAGACAGCTTCACTGTTCTGATGGGCAATAATACAGGTTTATACTGTGTGGCAGTGGCTCCAGTCCACAGACAACTGCCCCTCTGAAACACTGGAATTTTGTTCTGTGTTTGTGTGTGTGTACTTGTATTTATAGCTTTGTGAGGTCCAAAATATGTACAAACCTGTTTGAGAGGACATTTTGACCTAGTGGGCACATTGTATCTGGGCCGCACAACTTTAAAGGGCTATTTGGGTTGGGGTTAGAAATGTGTTCTCACTAAGATATAAAAACAAGTTTGTGTGTGTGAAAGAGAGAGCAGCAGCATATTCTCGTCACATTTGAACAGAGGAGTTAGATTTGACATGTAAAATAAAAGACAAAAGAAATTACTCTGTGTGACAGTTTTAAGCTCTCTGAACCACAGAGAACTAAAGAATCAATCAGTGCTTTGTCTGCATTTTGTCAATGCACTTGAATGGGAGGAGCATTGTGGAGCTCACTGTATATGAAGCCCCAAAAATAAACTGCTTTTGAAGTAAAATTCTTGATGAAGCAGCATTTTCACTTTTTGAGTCTCTTTTCCTTAAAATTTAAACCTTAATTGAGAAAAAAATGTTCCATTCTAAGACCTAGTGTGGTTTGGTTGCTTGATGGTGGTTTGTTGGCATCCGTATAGTTGCGTTACCACCTTCCTCTGGATTTAATCATCCATTATTTCTTCTCTCTCCTCGCCTCCCTCTCTCTGAGTTTATGTGAGAAATGATATTGAACTAATAGACTCTGGTGCGGGAGCAACATTGATTTTTCCCCTGTTGAAGGGACAGATTGTTTGTCTGATGCCTATGACTGTGGCTCAGCTGGGTCCGAGCTGAACACGGGGGCCTGCAGGACTTGATTCCCCCGCTCAGGGTGGATGGAGCAGCAGTGAGGGGACAGCCGTGTCCCCTCACCATCTGAGTTGTTCTGACATGTCTGTTTGTCTAACATGCATTATATATGAAAGACCAGAGCGAGGGAGGGAAGAGCATAGGAGCAGGTCAGCAGAAGAGAGAAACAAAGAGTGAGAGAAAGAGAGAGAGAGAGAGAGAGAGAGAGAGAGAGAGAGGACAAAGGAAAAGACCACTGTTCCACTGTTCTCAGCTGAGTGAACATAAGCAGTAGGTGGGATATATTATAATCTTTAATTTAAGAGTGAAGAAGGATAATTTGGTATAAAGGCAGGATGACCATCCATTATCTTCCAGCGTGTCATGTGAATGCTATGTATATAGTGTATGTAGGTGTTGTTTATCATGGGAAGAAGAAGTTTGAGGATGAAGTATATAGGCTGAGTCTGTGGTGTAACTGACAAGTCCATTAACGCTGATAGATCTGTTAATAATTTATGTTTGTATCCATTTTTCTGTGTGCTCCTCAGCACCCCTGCTTAGAGTGGCTAATGAAAACTGGCAAGCACAAACACAATTTTCCTTCCTTTACGTCTAATGAATGGAAAAAGACGGTGAGTTTGACTGACAGAGCAGACAGCTCCTCAGATTTCATTAAAACCATGCAGGGCGTGAAGAGACGCAGGAGGAACAAAGACTGCGTGAATGTCTTTGAATGATTGTGTGTCTTTTTTAAGGGGGAAGGGGACAAAGTTAAGGTGAAGAGTCAAAAGGGGTCATTGCAAAAATCATGCTCTTATTGTGTGAGATCATCATGTCACTGGACCTCGAGAGACGCAGGTGTCAAGTGACGTCAGCGTTTGATACCCACTGTAATTAAATGAAGTCATCACCCAGTGTTGTGTTGAGACACTGTTTACAAGATTCATCGAGACAAATTCTCGGACCAGGGGAAATCTCCATCACTCCGACAGAAACAAAGGAACAAAGTGAATCAAGGAGGGAGAGCAAACCGATGCAGTACAAGTCGACCTCTAGAGGGAGCTCTTATCATTCTAGACTTCAGTTCAGCCCAAAAGCTCAAACCTCCTTCATCCCAGTTGTGTTTCTTTTTTCTATTTTTTTAAATACATGACGTGACCCCTCGGGCAAAAGATGTGAGATACATTTCCAGAGCTCCCAAAAGAAACCCATCTGCAAAATGGACCCAGCCTCCTCTCTCTCTGTCTCTCTCTCACTGAGGTTTGTTCTGCACTGTTTTAAAGTCAGTATTATCTATGTAAGAACCAGAGTGACTGCAGGCTTTATTTAACCGAATGTGATATTGCCTGAACATCAAGTAATGTCTGCCAATGTATTTAGGTTCTTTGCAGGTTTATAGAAATGACTGGACTGGTATAAACCTACAGTGGACTGATATAAACCTACAGTGTAAAGTGGATACACTAATTTCTCTTCTAGATAATGCACCCAAATTATAAGATTGTGGTGGGAAAGCAGCAAATCTTTACTTGGTTAACGACGTTGCTGGAAATGTGCTGTTTGTTGTTGTCCACCATCCCCACTTTTCTCACTCACTCTTCTTTTAACATAATTATTCTTTATGTATGATAATTAAAGCAGGAGGGGACCAACTTCTGACTTTGACTGATCTGTCTGTGAGGGTTTACATGTGTGAAAGTGTTCTTGCAAACACCCAAAGATTGGAGATGGTGTCTGTGATTTTAAGTGTTGGTGATAGCCGTCACTCTCTCATGCTGTGTTTTCACTAGTGATGTGAATATGTATTTGCGCCTGGGTGTATGTGTATGTATAATAATTGCTGGTAGTCCAGATATGGCAGTGATTCACATTTGAGTGTTGCATCACACCTTACATCCCCAGTGGGAGGAAGTCTCCTTACTGCTTCAAATGAAAAAATGCTTCCTTTAAGAGCTTTGGAAAAATTATTGTGGTATTATAGTGTGATTTTGTGCATATATTAAGAAGGAATCTTTGATTTCCCTATATATTTATATCCTATACAACATGCTGACTGTTGTATAGAATTGATTTTTCACAGGTGATGCCACTATTTTAGACTCCTTTGTTGATTGTGGTATTTTGACAAAATTATTTGTGTTTTGGGGAATTTTTCTCAGAAAATGTCCCTTAAAAGATAAGCAACCTGCACCAGTTAAATAGTGGGCAAAGTCTGCATACTTAAAGGCTTATATTTGAATAATGAAATCTAATGAGTGGAGACATAGTTGCTCTGTTATTTGCTGCCTCCCTGGATTTGTCTGATCTCTCCCATTATGCAGATACATGCAGGTCAGGTAGACTGGACTGCAGTCGTGGTGAGTGTTTGTCAGCCTATTCCTTTGCTCAGTGCAGGATATTAATTTAGGGTGGTCCTCCGCTTCCCAGCATATCAACTCTGGTTTTAAAAATAAAGCCTTGTGTTCATACTCACCAAAGCAATCCATTTAAATTTCTTGCTATACTAATGCTGCCTCACTCCACTTCTACTGGCAAGGTTTTGTTGTCTACACTGAAGCCTCCAGTGTTCTAGATCAGAGTCTAACATTCTCAACGTTTTAAACATTATTTAGTGTCTTGCTTGGGCTTGTAATGAGGTTTCCTGCATTGTGCTTCCTGTTTAGCTTATAGCATGCTGCTTGGTGAATCCAGGAGCAAACTCTAGTTCCCTTTGTTGCAAAAGTAGTTTAATTATGACAGGAGTGTTCCTGATTGAACAACTGTTAGGAGTCTTTATCACTTACACATATACAGTATAACATTATCCCGCAGCAAAGACTTGGAAGATAAATAAAAACTGGATTCCCCCACCACCACTAACACACTGTTTTCATGGATCAGGAGTAAGCACAAATTGGTTTAATGTACATGTGGGCACATGACTTATGGACTTGAAAATTTTTGACTATATCCTGTGGTCAATGGTATGTTTATGTAAATGTGTATGTAAATTTGACACCATTTGCTCTGTGCAAATGAATGCTGTGTGAGTGTGCGCAACACACACACACACACACACACGCACACACACACACACACAAGCTTTTAAATGCATTCACAGCCACCCATATCTCTATCTTCTTGAAAACTGTAACCTTTCCATTCCCACTGATCTCCATTCTATTACCAGACAATCACTTAGTGTCTGGCTGCGGCCTGCAACCCACAGATTGCTCCATTCCTCTCTTGGCCACAGGAATAGAGTATTCAACGAGTGGCCTACCTCAGGTCATTAAGATGCCCCCACTCAGCAAAACTGGCACATCTGTACTTGCTGATCATCCTGGCCCTGTGGTTGGTGGAGGCAAGATAACTGCAAGCTAATTAAAAAGCCATTCATTGGAGTGAAAGGACTATTAAAGGCCTAATATTTGATAAGGCTCTCAGTTCACTCAGCAGTAAGCCCACCTGGGAAGTATTTATTAAATGTTAATGGAGACAGTAATTAATATCCAGAGCAGATTAACCTGCAACTGAATATCCATAACAGAGAGGGGAGAGAGAGAGTGAGGCTGAGAACAAGTACAAATGAGAGAGAGAGATGTAACTCAGCATTTTGCTGTGCTATGCTGCTGCAAACACAAGATGCTTGTATGAAGCTTTTTCATCAGTCATGGTACAGTTTGTCTCAGGCTGCAAAAAAATTATGTTGTATTATGCATTAAGTGCCTATGTTTCTCTGTATATGATATTAGTAACCATGCAAGCAGAATGCATGTATGTATTTTATTAGTGTTTATCTTTTACGTGTCAACATAATATATAGAATATAAGTGCAAAGCATTACTTGACTCCCACATTTCCTCATGTGAAATCTTGGAATGAGAACTGATGGTTCTCAGTGGTATTGATCAGAAAATGTCTTTTGACCAGATTGTTCACAAGAAGACGTTCTAATTGTAATGGACCATCAGCTCCACACCCTCTACATTTTCACTTAAATTTCATTCCATTGCTTGAGGATGGAGTGTCATATGCTGTGCAGAGTGTAAAACCCCTTGAGGCAAGATCCTGGGTTGTGCAATTAAAAAAATGACTTGACATTCATCACCACAATTATGCCTGTCATAATTATTTTCTCACTCTTTTTCTCTATCTCTTGTATCTAGTATCTTTGTGTCCCTCTTTCTCAATCTGCCTTTTGCTTATGAAAGACTGTAAAGAAATTGGAAAAAGGGCTCTTGTAAATTATACACCTGCAGCATTGAATGAGGTCTTCAACCTAGTGAGTTAATGAAAGAACTGGTGGTGGATTCACTGAGATGTTATTGTTTTTAGATGAGCTAGTTATGAAACTGAAATCCTCAATAAATAAATAAATACCACATGGCTGAGTGAATCAAGACCTTTTTTTTATATCATGTCATATCATGACCACTGTGAGCCAAACATCTCTCCCGGTGCCAATCTTCAGCCAAGTGCTTCTCACCTTCTTCAATTCCAGTGTCACTGAAATGGTCCTGTGTGGCCAACGGTGTAATTATCTCACAAAACATAGAGTTACCAAAGACTCTCAAAATTTTTACTCTTATTCACATTGTCTGGAAACATATAAACATTTATTGAGGCATTTATTAATTAAACTATCACTGTACTTCAAATAGAACATTTCCATTAGTTACTGTTTGAGACATTCAAGACAGCGGTACTCTCTGTTGGTTCTCGCTTGGTTCCAACTGTGTCAGTGTGTCCTGTTAGAGTGACTGTCCTTGTTTATGTCCCCCAGAAGCTGCCCTCAATTTCTAAGTTGTTCCTTCAGTGTGTCCTCCTGTGTGGCACAAAGCTTGGGCGAGACAGTCACAATGTTCTCTTAACAACAGAGAACAGGCCAAGTTGAGCTGCAGACAACACACCTCTAAAAATGATTTCCCCACAGAACCAGCCACACGCTCCATTTTTCTTTCTACAGAAAGCTTTGTTTGTCACTGCTGCTGTGTGCCAAGTTAGTGCATGGCCATGGTGATGGTTTTCTTTTATTTTGCCCTCATTATGATGTGCTGATTTTTACTTTTGACCTTGTTTACATCCCTTCCACAAGCCATTAGGTACTATGTAGTGTGTCTTCATTACTGATGGCTGCCAAAACAAATAGACAGGGTCACAGAGGACAGACATGCATATAGCATTTAATATGCTAAAGCCTAAGGATGTATTGCATTGGTGGCAGGATTAAAGTCATAGCTTCAGGCTGAGGATAGAGTAACAGTTTAAGACTAGTGAAAGTGATAGAAATTCTTTAATTACTTTATAATGACCCCTC